>PVHY01009317.1:6866-57159 GCA_004024945.1 Uropsilus gracilis | reverse complement strand
TTATCCCTGTCTCCCAGAGGAGGAAACTGAGACTCAGAGAAGCTTGATTTGTCCCTGGGGGCTGTGAGAAGACCAGAGCAGGAACAGAGGGAGGATATAGCAGGCAGGCAGGGTGAGTGCCAGGGCGATGGCAGGGGGTCAGGTTTGTGGCATAATTAAGAGCAAGGTCTCTGGAGCCAGGCTGCCAGGGTGTGAATCCCGAATCAGGCAAAAACATGTTCCGCACAGTTGTGAAGTATTTAAGGCTGCAGTTGTTCCAACAGCAACTAAAAACACTGACTCAGGGAGGAGGGTCCTTGCCAAGCTTTCTGCAAAGGACTTCTCAACTCAGTGGGTGAGTAGGTCCCTGGTGGCTTTTTAATTAGATGGCAGCAGTGGGCAGTTTCCCTTGCCTCAGGCTCCAATGGTCAGTGCTTCCTCTGGGAGTGGAAGGTCTTTTTCAGTTCTGATGTGTCGTTCAAGCTCTTGCTCTCTGAATTCTAGGAGCCTGTTGGTGAGCTGCACTCCCTGTCACCGACTCCTATCTGAGCATGGCTGCTCTTCTGTCTAATAGAACCATGGTTTTTGAATGCTGGTCCCTGCAACAAGCTGAATCACAATAAATCACGGAACTTGGAACATGTATGATAAATCTCACACTAAACCCCAGGCATTGGGATATCAGAAAAGGGGCTCCAGGCATTCTGTTGCTAGAAATCTTCCAGATGATTCTGGTGCCACCTGAAGAGCTAGTTGTACAGCTCATCATGAGGTGGGCTGGAAAAAGCCTCTAGCATTTCTCACCTGGGCAACCATTTCCTCAGACAGAGCTGGGCTCAAACACTCATTCTGACACCCTCTAGCAATGTAACCAGCGGGGTACTTAGAAAACCCAGGCAGATATCCAGTGTCACGTGTAGGTTTTCTCCAAGAGTAGCAAAAAAAAAAGTCCCCCTTCTTTCTCTTGTGAGTAGGAGAACTGGTTTTACTAAATAAAGTCATATTTCTTGGGGTGGTGATAGAGATAAGGTGATAAGGGAGGAAGAGTAAAGATATGGAGAAAAAAAGAAATGCAAATGTTTGGGTGCATTTGGATTTTTTTTTCAACAGTGAAAGAGAACTTACCCAGTATTGGAGGGCAGATGGTAATCACAGCTTACCTTAGACAGAGCATGTACCACAGATCCTGACCAAAGTCTTTATCTGTATCAACACTTTGTTCTCCACAACTTTCCTGTAAGATAGGTATTGTTGCTGCTGTGACCTGAAAACTTGAATTCCTCTCCCCCCCACAACCAATTCACATGTTGAATCTTATCCCCTCAACATGATGACATTAAAGCTGAAGCTTTTGGAAAGTGACTAGGTCATGAGAGGAAGCCTTGTGAGTAAGATTCACGCCTCTGTAGGGGAGAGCTCCCTCAGGACTTCGGCCCTGTGAGGACCCAATGAAAATCTACAGATTGGAAGAGGGCCCTCACCTGACCCTGATGGTGCCCTGATCTCAAACTTCTAGAGGCCAAATCTATGAAAAGTAAATTTTTGTTATGTATCAGCTGCTACCCCGTGATCTTAAAGAAAGCACTGAGGAGTGAATTCACGTAAGGAAAACTGAGAGCTGGAGGAAAAATAATCTGATAATGCTAGAGAACAGTGTTCAACATGAGAACACTGGGAATATTGCCTCTTCCTCCAATCATATGGGGGGGGGGGAGAACACTCAAGAATGTGACCAGTAATAGGAAATAATTAGCTCTAGGCTGCTGTAGATTTGCCAATAAATCATAAAACAAGACCCAAAATGACAAAGCTCTTTCCAGTAACAATATCTCCCCCAAATTTTAAGATTTTTAGGAACAAAAGACATCTGCCACCAAACAAGTAAAATCACAGTTCTTGTCATCTAATCAAAGATTACCAGACATGCAAAGAAGCAGGAAAATGCAGTCCCTAATAAAGAGAATAGTCAATCTATCAAAACAGCCTAAGAATTAAGACAGATACTTAACTGAGCAGACTAAGATGTCAAAATAATTGTTATAACTATATTCTCTAGGTTCAAAAAGTAATAGAATATAGAAGACATCAAAAAGACCCAAATAGAATTTCTAGAGATGAAAATGACAATAACTTAGAAAACACTTAGATAAGTTTAAATATATATTAAATGTGGCAGAAGAAAGGATTAATATGCAAACAGAACAATAAAAAGAACAAGTTTAACATAAAGAAAAAGCAAAATGATGAAGTCCAGCATGGAAATCAATAAAACAGAAAACAGTAAAACAAGAAAATAATTATTGAAATCAAAGTTGATTCTTTGAGAAGACTGATAAAATGTTGGCTAGTTAACTAAAGAAAAAAACAAAAAATTACAACATCAGGAATGAGTAAGGTGACATCACCACAGATTTTTGCAGATATGATAAAAAATAATAAGAGGCTATTATAAGCAACTTTGTCTTATAAATTTGACATTTTAGCTTGAAGTGAGCCAACTCCTTAAAAGACAGAAACTGCTAAAGTTTAGACAAGAAATAGATAACTTTAGCTGCTCTATATCTATTAATGAAATAGAATTTGTACTTTAAAACTTTCCCACAAGGTAAATGCTAAGCCAAATGACTTCCTTAATGAATTTTGCCAAACATTAAGGGAAGAAACAATACCTCTTCTACACAGATTCTTTCAGAAAGTCCAGGAGGAGAACTGTTCCCAACTCACGAATGATGCCAGCATGATTGTGGTACTGAAACCAGATGATGACATAACCAGAAAAGCAAACTGCAAACAGTATCTTTCAAAAGCACAGCTGCAAAATTGTAAACAAAGAGTTGGCAAATCAAATCAAACAATCATATACTATGTTTTGTACAAACTTTATCTCAATAATAAAAAATATCCGATATCTTTGTAAAGTCAGTCAACCTAGAGAAAAAGTCTCAACAAGCTAGGAATAAAAAGGGAGCTTCCTCTCCAGAGGAGGGATACAACAACAACTAAAAAGCTATAGTTTTATTTTATAATAAAATTAAATTTATTTCTCCTAATATCAGGAAACAGAAAAGCATTTTCACTTTTGCACATTTTCAACATTGTAATGGATGTGTCAGCCAATACAATCATTAAGAAAAATAAAAGGAACTTAAATAAAAAAGGCAGAAATGAAAAGTTCTCATTCTGCATGACTTTTATGTAGAAAATCTAATGGGATACAAAAAAAATCAACTAAAATTATTAAGTAAGTTTAGCAAGATTGCAAGATACAAGATCAATTTTACAAAACATCAATTATATTTCCATATGATAACAATAAATTAACAGAAATAAAATTTATAAGAAATATTTACATGGTCCAGCCACTATGGAAGGCTGAGTGGAGGACCCTCAAGCTACTGAAAATAGAACTTCCATTCCACCCAGCAATCCCACTACTGGGAATCTACCCAAAAGATACAAAAACACTAATTAACAAAGACACATGTTCCTGGATGTTTATAGCAGCAATATTTACAATTGCCAGGATATAGAAATAATCCAAATGCCCCAAAACTGAAGAATGACTGAAAAAAAATTGGTACATCTACACAATGGAATATTATTCATTAATCAAAGACAAACATATCATTTGCAGCAATACAGATGGAGCTAGAAGGAATCATGTGAGCAGAAATAAGCCAGAAAGAAATAGAGAAATACAGAATGGTCTCACTTATATGATAGCTACAGGGAAGTCAAACAAACAAACAACCAAGAAAAATCTAGAACTACCAATGGAATTGAGGCATAGGGTAGGACAACAGGAAGGAGTATTATTGGGGGAAGTGGAGGACACAAGAGATAAAGATGCTTCGTGGGTGACAGGGTGGTGGGAGTGCCTTGGGGTAGATAATGATGTCATCTATCCATCTATCCATCCATCTATTCATCCATCTATCCATCCACCCATTTATCTATCTATCTATCTATCTATCTATCTATCTATCTATCTATCTATCTATCTATCATCTGTCTGTCTGTCTGTCTGTCTGTCTGTCTGTCTGTCTCTATACATATACATATATGCAATCAAGAAAAAATATATATAAATTTAAAAAGTTTACAATTGTAGCAAAATACAAAATACAAAAACAATTCAGTTTAAATCTGACTGAAGATATGAAAACCCTGTACATTGAAAACTAAAAACAGTGATTGAAAGTAAATACCTAAGTAACAGACAAGATACAGCCCCTCAGAATCAGTATACAGACTCATGTCATCCCAATCAAAATCTCAGAAAGCTTTTTTTTATTAATTGACAAACCAATTTTAAAATCCATGTAGAGATGCAAAGAACCCAGAATAACTAAAACAACTGTGAAAAAGAAGTGTTTATAAAATCAGCTAACTTTATCTGATTTCAAGTCATTATAAAGCTACAGTGATCATAAGCATACCATTGGAGTTAAAATCAACAAGTAAATATGGGAAACAGAAAATAGTGTCCAGAAATAAATCCACACATATGCAAACCCCTGATTTTTGAAAAAGACAAAAGGATAATTTAATGGAGAAGTAAACAATCTTTCCAACAAATTATGTGGAATATTGGGCTATGAATAAGCAAAAAAAAGTCTTCAATCCATCACTTACACATTATGCAAAATATTAACTCAAAAGTCATCATAGGCCCAAATTTAAATCATGAAATTCTAAGATTTGTAGAACATTTTTATGACCTTAGGATAAGGAATCTTTTTTCAGATTCCATATCAAAATACAAACCATACAATTTTTTGATAAATTAGACTTCAAAACTTAGATCTTCTGTACCTCAAAAGATATTCTTAAGAAAATAAAAAGACCATTTACAGCTAGGTAAAAATTGTTACAGCGTATACATTTGATAAAAGACTTGTATTCATGTTTTATAAAGAATTCTCAAAACTCAGTGCAAAGAAAACATTAAAAACTGCACAAAATAGGTGAAGACATTTCACTAAAGACGATGAATGGATAGCAAATAAGCACAGGTAAAGGTGGTCATCCCAAGTCATTTTAAAACCATACCATGAAAATGATTGTAATTAAAAATTAAACCAGGGCCCTCTGACCCACAAATCTGCCCTGACTTCGGTGCAGGTCATTGTGGATCAATCTTCTCTATCTGTATCCAGGGTCATAAATGGATCAGGTTTGAGTATAATGGCCAATCAGGTTCAAGCTAAATGGACTGGTAAAGTCTTGGGCCACTTATGGAGATGGAAGTGAGTCCACTGGTGCCAACTGGACAAATCATATTCTTAGGACTGGAAACAGTTCACTCAGGCTTGTAGGAGGGGACCCTTGGCAAGACTATAAGTATACAATATAAGGTAGGGCAGAAACCCACTTCAGTATCTCAGCAGCCAGCCTCTAAAGCAAGAAGAGGCATAAAGCAAATAGCTTCTCTGGGATTCAGCTGACTTCTGCAGACCTTTGCAGAGCCCGATCACTACAGCTGCCTCCAGCCTTGCCTCTGACATTGCCTACAAGGAGCAGTGTCAGACTCAGCCCATTGTCTCAAAGAGTTGTTGGCTATTGACTGTGAGTTATTGCCAATAACTGTAGTACCAGTGTCACTGACACTGTCCCCTGGTGACCAGTGCTGTCCTGAACTGCTGATTAGTGACTGTCCAGTCACCTTTGAGAGCTATTCACTGCCCCTGGTTTTCTATGTCCTACTGTTTGTCTGGCCCAGCATGTGGTGCTGTTCAGCACAGCCTTCCAGTTGTTGCTGTAGGCTATTGCAGTGTCACCTCAGTGGCCCCACTTGTGATCACCTCCTGTTGCCACCATAAGTTGGACCCTGGTGCACTCCTGACTGGTGTGCTACCATTTTGGGGTCCTTCTTGACAAGACAGTACTATCTAACATGAGTGGCCTTTGTTTGAACTGTTGATGCAGTAGACACACTCTGGGGCCACTCGTGTCCTTAGCAACTCTTTCCTTTTACCAGTCTCCTTTGTTAAAGATACCCCGCTGTTGTTAGACCCTGAATCTGAATGATGTCTTGCAACTCATGAGTGCATGAGTGAGAACCTATTGACAGTGCCTTATTCCCTGACTTGGCACTGAGTTTTAGCACTATTTTAAGAAGCTTGATCATGCCCAGGGTTGGCAAGGATGTGGAGGAACTGAAACTCTCATGCACAGCTGGTGGGATAGGACCACTTCAGAAAGTAGTATTGAAATACAGCTATCATAGGGTATAACCATTCCACTGAAGATATATGAAAGTGTATGTCTATACATAGATTTCTACATAACAGGTCATAGCACTTTTATTTGTAATAGCTAAAAACTGGAAACAATCTAAAAGTAGATCAGCTGGTGAATGGATACATATGTTGTTGTATATGTATATATAAACATACATATACATATGTGTTTGCATATACATATACATATACATAGGCATATACATAGACATATGCATATAGTTGAATGTTACTTGGCAATAAAAATGAACTAATGATACACACAGTAATACAGATTAATCTCAAAATATTTATAGTGAAAAGAACAGAACATGAAAGAGTACGTACTGTATGATTCCATTTATATGTCACTCTAACAAATGCAAATTAACTCTATGGTAATAGGGAATACTCAATGACTGTCTGGGGAGAACAAGTGTGGGATGGGAGGAATAGTTTACAAAGGGTCAAATTTTTCAAAGGAAATTTGAAGTTTATATATCTGTTCACTAGCTTCATTGTGGTGGTCATTTTGTGACTGTACACACAACAATACTTGTGAAGTTGTACACTTTAAATAGATATCGGAAGTCAACTATGCTTCAATAAAGTCATTTTTTAAAAAAGAACAAATGTCAATTTCTGCTCCTTGTGGACCTCAAATTCCAGAAGATAGAGACCAAGCCCTTTTTGGAAATTTCCCTCCAAGCTCTGCTGTGCCCTAATAACAGGTCTGGGGTGGACCTGTGCTTTCAGAGCCTCAACAAGTATTGGTCCCCTTTTCCTTTAGACATGCCCAATCTCTAGGGGTTCCTCTCTTAGAAACTTCATTCTCACATAGATTAAGTTATGGGAGAAATAGAGTGCAAGGAGTGTCCTCTTCATGACTATTGCACTTTCCACCCTGATTATGACAGATTTCCCCCTCTCTCCCAACCTATCTTCTTGCAGACTCTGGGGGTGGGTGCTTCAAAGCTACAGTGAAGACTGGGTTTGGCTGGGATATTTACTTACCTGATAAGGGGATATCTCATCACAATTGTAAGCAGCTGCAGGACAATCCAGTTTTGCTCAGCAAAGTCCAGAGAAGCCAGAAGAAAACAGATTTGCTGTTTGGCCAAATCCATGGTGGGAGGAGGAGGCTTATAATGAGGAGTGGGAAGGGGTAGCCCTGGGCCCAGAAAACTTCAGGCTGCATATTGAGCTAAGTCAACAAGTCTTTAATGACATCTCTCTAGGGGGGATGAAGAGTTGGGTCAGCCAGATCTTGAAGTCAGCGGAGTTTTTGTCTCAGGCTCTTCCCCCACATTCTTCTTCCCTCTTTTGCTCCTCCTTTTATTATTTAGTATTGCTGAGTAGACAACTCTTTTATGTCTAATGTTTTCCACTGTGTTCTTTTTAAAACACAATTGCTTATCCTTGGACAAAAGTGACTTAAGTATTCAAATCATATACATGTCATGTTAATTAAAATAGGTAATAATGAGGTCCACTGTCCTTTAATTCCTGTTCTTCATTATCTGAAAAAGACAAAGAATGAGGTGAGAGGAATCCTCCCAAGGATCATACAAAAGTCTAAGTTTTCCCTCTGAACCATGTCTAAAATCTATCCTTTACTCAGCATGTGCATAGACAGATCTCTCACTTCTCACCTGGCCTGAAATTCTTTGTCGCTTCTTTGAGACTCTGGAGCATGTTCTCAAGGATGTCTTAGACCCTGGTTCATAGTCAGACTGTGGTTAATGTGAGATTTGGCAAGTAGATCTTGGTTGCCAACTTTGCCCATAAGGACCGTATCAATCGCTATTGAACCTTATTTCTCAGAAGTGAGGATAAGGGCCTGGTGACTTGTGGCAACTTTCTGAGAACCTCCTTCTAATAAATCGGCTTCCTAGGAGGGTATATAGTCAGTAAGTCACCCACTTCTGCTCTGCCTTTCTTTAAAAAAAGGTCCCATTCTTCAAGAGGATATTGATGCCACAAAAGAAATTAACTTAGTGTGGGAAGGGAACAGAGAAAGGGACACAGAGGTAACCTTATATTGAACCTTACATTCAGTTAAAAAGAAGTCCTATCTCACCACTGCACTACATAATAATGACCCCAATGCCCAAAGAGGAAATGCATCTCAGGCTACACAGATAGAGGGCCAATTGAAACTAAGGATCAAGTGTCCTGTCTCTCTGGGTCTTTTCTGCTCTCAGTTTTATTTTTATTTTATTCTGAATAATGGAGCAATTTCTCAGAATTTTATATGGAATTAAGTCTCATTATTGAAATTTTTTCTTGCAAAATCCTTCTCCCTCAGAGAACTGAGACTCCAAATCAAGATGCAATTTATTTTTCTGGAGTGTGAAGTCTCAGAATGCTTTTCTGACTGGGAAGAGTCACTTCACAGAATGTAGATCAAGATAGAACAGGAGAAACCTTCACACAGACTGAGATCAGTTTTAGTTCCTGCTTTCTGAAGACAAAAGTATTGGAAAAGTTCATCTTAGTGTTTGAAGCCAAGGTTGATTCAATTCGAATAATTTAAGAGATAAAAGAACATAGAGTGAAAGCCCCAAATAATACCTTTGTAGTTCACAGTAGGAACAAGTGTTTCTTATATAAAATACTGGATAGGTGTTTGACAAACCCTCTACCTCTTCTTCCTGGCCATCATTGAGACTACATCTCCCAGTCTCACCATGTTAGGTGTGGTCATGTGGCAAGTTCTAGTCAGTGGACTGTGGAAAGAAATGTACATTAATCCCAGGTAAGATCCATGAAATCCTTCTATTTGCAAGCATCTGTTCCCCATTTTCTTTTTTCATTTGCTGCTTGAATGCCTGTGGAATGTCCTAGAATAGGACTTTTCAAGTTCAGCATTATTGGCATTTTGTATTATGGGGGCTGACCTGTACATTTTAAGGTGTTTAGATGCATCTCTGGCTTCAGTGCCTACTTAATACCATTAGTACCCCCATGCCCTAGAGTGGAATCTAAAATGTCTCCAGATAAAACTCTTGAATGATGGCATGGACTAGAGCATCCTTCTTTTATTTGTCAAAAACATAAGCAAGAAATTAACTTTTACTGAGTAATGTCACTAAAAACTGTTGTTGAAAAGTAAGTTTAAAGCAGCTGTTGGTTGAAGAGTGAGCTTGCTCTCACTGGTACAGTTTTGCTAACTGATGTCCATAAATAGACAGCCTTGTCCAAGAAAACAAGGCCATATTAGACCAGCACCCCTAAGCCCCCAGAGACCAAGCCCAAGAGGAGCAGCAGAAAGTATAGGTAGATAGTTTCCAAGACAAAGATAGCAAAACTGAGCTCTGTGTATCTCAACTCACTGATCAAATCAGTTATCTCTTCTCCACAGTGGCAGAGAAATCTGCCTGTGGTTGGTGGGAAAGTTTTCATCTCAATTCCCCCTACACATAAAACCAGTAGATCTGCTCTGAGGGATTGCATAGCCCTTGTCTGTTCTCCAGACCTGAAAATATGCTCTGGACAAAACAGTCTGTGTTCTCATGTTCTCACTAAACGCTGTACCATATTTTGTTATTGAAGTCAAGGCTCAGTTTTGGCCAAGGCCAAGGGCTGCTCTGTGACCTGAGTGAGGCATCACTTTGTGATCAAGGTCCAAAGACAGTCCATCAAGGACAGGACTTAGTTTGGAACAAAATAAAACCAAAAAAAACAAAAAACAAAAAAAAAAAAAAAGAAAGAAAATCAGAGTGCACCACAGAAGGGTGAAACCCACAGCTTGGCTCTCATTTAACTGGTGAATTCCATCCAGAGCTCCCATCACATGATACTTTTCCTTTTTCCCTTGTCTTTTATATTTTCAAGTACTAAATATCCCAATGATATACTAACAGCCTCCTATAAAGTTGTCAAATGAATGAAATGAGTGACCTCAATCTAGGAGAGGCACTCGTGAAAGGAAAATACCTGGCTGAATGTCAAAAACCATGGATTTGTGTCCAGATCTGATCTGTCACTAGCTGATTGTTTCAAACTGGACAAATCACTTTCCTTCTGGAGACCTCTTGTATCCTCAACATAAAATAAGAACGGTGGGTTGGGCATCTCTTAATTTTAATGTTAACCATACCGAGAAGCATTAAATCGAAATGCTGTTAGTACATGTACTTCTAATGGTAACCATGTGCTGCAGTCTTTTCCTCCCTCATTTCTCACTATACTTAGCTTAAGAATCAGAAGCAGGGATACTCAACGAAGTTTTAATAGCCTTCAGTGGGTCCTCATTAACCAAGACTCTTCCCAAACTCCGATATATTCCATTAGGAAAGAAACTGAGTTAGATATATCCTTAGGACCTTGAAGGCTACCATATACTAGAATTCTAGGATGCTAAGTTTCTAGTCTAGCTTCTAGTCAGAATATCTGGGATCCTATAACACTAAAAGTCCAGAAATATTCTAAAGTGTTAACAGTCTAAGAATAACTCGAATTTCTCCAAGAAACAAATAAAGCTACAGAATAGTCATACTTCAGATTTTCATTGTCCCATGCTCTCATGTGGGTATTTTCTGTGTCCTCATGGGCACATTTGATCAGTGAGAAGGCAGCATCTTCTGTGCCTCCCCACACTAGTTAGTAAATGGAAATATAAGAACAATGAAGAAAGGAAATGGATTTTCCTTCCCTGCTCCCTACTCAACAATCACTTGATCACCCCTCCTCCCACTGACAAACATCAATTAATTAGACATGCTCATTGACAGGTTGAATGTCTCAGGAAGTTGTTAGAAAAGAATTTTTCAATCATGGTACTATCGACATTTTGGGCCAGATAATTCTTTGTTGTGGGGATCATTCCATGTATTATAGGGTTACTTAGAAACATATCTGTTCTCTACATTTAGGAGCCAGTATCATTGCATGCCCTTGTTTAAATGGAAGACAGAAGCTTAGACACAAGCTAAGCTCCTAACTTCTTGACATTCTTAAAACTGAGTGTTTTGGCACTCCATATTTTGAAGTTTCATATAGCTTAGAGTTCTAAGTTTCCTTTTAAAGCCTGAATATTCTTAGGTAGTAGTAGTCTAGGCTTTAAAAACGGTTTTGATTCAGAAGCACAATGATTCTCAGTGAGTGGAAAAAGCTCAGCTAACTCTTAAATCCTTTTAAGAGGCTCTAAGATAAAGGAAGGCAAGGAGACCTTTGCCAATGCCGAGTGAGGCTGCTGGAGGAAGGTCTTAGGTGTGAACACATCCTCCTGAAAGATGTTGTAGACCCAGATCGAAAGAAAAGTTGAGCTGCTACATGGAATGTCCAGAGAGGTCACACCATTGTTGGCTTCCCAGGCCCTTGACTGGCAGTGAGAACCAATTTAACAACTCCAATCAAATGTGTCATTTATTTTACAAGCAACTATAAATAGAAAAATAAAACACAGAGTACATGTATGTGAGCAGATCCCAGAGTTATTCAAGCTGCTCATGGTCATACATTTGGGAAATTCCCTCATCAGGGATGATGATGGACCCCTGGCATCTTGCAGGTCTTGTCTGAGCCTTCATCTCCCAGGGTTTTCAGTTTTGGAGGGTTGATGCTTTCTGAGTTGGTCACAGATCCTTCTGGCTATGGTGAGTGGAGGGAAGGCAGAGTAAATTTCAGAGCAGTGGAAGTGATTTAGGCATGTGTCAGGAAGCTGGGGCCAGCCTGAAGCTCAGATTTCATAAGGAGCCCAGAGGGCTGGCAGAAATTCTTGGCGCACACATCCCAGAGCCAGGAGAACCATCTGCATCCAGAAGTAGCAAAATCTTCACTGGAAGGAAATTAAGGGCAACAAGAATCTTCTTTGCTATGGCAGGACCTACAGCAGAAACAACTTCAGTACCCACTGTGGAGTTCTAGAAAACTTTTGACAAGCGACTTTATCAGCCTATCAGCTGGTTTTATTGAACACCTGCTGTGTGTTAGTCAACATAGGGTGGGCAACAAAGTCTTTCATTCTTAAAGACCTCACACAAACCAGTGCCTCAAGATAAAGACCCCACCCATAGCCTGGTCTTAAGCATTTGATGACCTGGCCCCAATTCTATATCCGTTGTGACATCTGGCATTTTGAAGGGTCTGCACTATTAACCCAGTATTCCCATCACACTAGGACATCTTGTTCTGCACTCCTATTCCTTCAGCTACAGTGTCTTATCACATCTGACACTCACCCAACTTCAAGACCAACTTCAATGTCTCTTCCTCTGGAATCCTACTCAAATCCTCATGAGCAACCCTGCATCTTTCCTTATGACTCAATGCACATTTCATGATGTTTCATTCCAATGGTAACCTCCAGAAGAGACAGCATCTTTCCTTACATCTATATCCATGGACCTACACTTGAAACCCGGAACAATTTTTTCAGGATATTTTGAGACATAAAGGAGCAGGAAGTAGAGTTAAAGCATATCTGAATAAACTGGAAGAATTTGTTCAGATTCGATGAGAGCAAGATGGCATCTAAGTGGATAAGGCTTGGGTGAGAGCTGAGGGCAGAGAGTGCCCATTATGGTCCTTGAGGAAAGTCTGCCTTTAGTTCACAGCTGCAGAGTCACAAGTCCATCATCAGATCTCCCTCTAGAACCCCTCAAATGTAAGTCCCTCAAGGGCAAGAGGCTACATCCTGCCTTGACTAACAGGCTGATCATAAGCAGATTACTTAGTCTTAGGTTCTCTTGTGCAAATGAGGGGGGTGATGAGGATTGACTGAGTTAATATATGTGAAGTCCTCACAATAGTGCTGGTACATAAAAAAAATCACATAATATGTTTTTGCTCTACTTTCTACACTTTCAAAAATATTAACTTTTGTAATACTGAGGATCATATTAGAAAGAGCAGTGGTGATAGCAGAATCACCATTGTGCAGGTCAAGAAGAAACAGGTCTTGCTAACCAGGCTGAAATAGGGAGTATGAAATGGGTTTCAGTGGAAATTGAAGCTCCCCATGCTCCAGTGTGACTCCATCCTGTGAACTTCATGGAAGATTGAGTGTGCTGAGTGTGAGGTACAGAGTGAAGGTACACTGGGTGAAGAAATGCTCGGAAGTGCTGTCAACTGAGAGGGTGTTTGGGATTTTGTTTCTTGCAGGTTCTAGTACTGAGTCTATCTCTCTGTTTCTGTCTGTTTCTCACTCTATCCTCTTTCTCTCATCAGAAATGTTTCTCTTTTAGCTTTCTTTTTCATAAGTTTGATTTTTCTTGTTTCTCCACCTTTCTCTTCTACCTTTAAAAGATGAGACAGAATACAAAAAGAACCCCAATGGAAAATGGAAAGGCCTCATTCCAGCTCCACCTCTATTTGCAACCTCTGATCGGTCCTGTGAGAGTTTCCTCTCCTCCCCAAACCCAAGGTTTAGGGTACCTCTCACCAAAGAAAACAGTGAGTTCTGAGAGATTCTGAGTGTTCTCATGTCTCTGTGGCAATGTTCCCTTGTATGGAAACTCCTCTGTACCAACAGGAATTGTGCATGGAATTTGGTTTTATTTTTCATTTAGTTATTTTTTCTAAATATATTTAATTTGTCAGGCATTCTATCAGGTGCCGGTGGTCATGGAGTAAACAAATCAGCAGTCCCTCTGGCTCAAGGAGCTCACATTTGAGGGTGTGTAGAGAGAGATCAGATGATGAGATTATGGCTTCATAATCATAGCTGCTTAAGAAAAGGAGAAGGTGATATGCTCTGGTCCCACATATGGGCAGGTAGTGTGCACCTAGACCTGTGTCATCTAAACTGATCCTCTTTATCACCCACATGAAGTAGTTATTTTCATATCCATTTTAAAGAATAATGTGAAGCTGAGACATTCAGCAGTTTGGTCAATGTCACCCAGACAGATGTGATGGGGATGCATCTAATACCATGCCATGTCCTCGTCATATGAGCACACTGTCTGGTCCTTCTGGATTCTGAACTCTAAGGCCTAAACACACCAGGAGAGTGACCCCCAGATTCCACTTCCCAGAAAGGGCCTCCGAGGCCATCCCTTCCCTCCAGCCTGGCTGTCTTTCTGAGACATCTACAGACCACTACAACTACTCCCTCTGTCCCACTGTTGTCACAGGAAAAGCTGTGAGATTTGTGACTGGGTTCTGCCCTCCTGGCCCCTAACCCTATAAAATAGCAAGCAGTCTCCAAGGTAGAAAAAAAAGTGGTGGACAAGACTAAAAAATAAACACAGATGAAGATTAAAAATGACTAGTGAATCCTGGAGATTTATGTCTCATAAAGTGAGATGGCTGAGGAGGCCAGACAGGGAGCAGACAACCCCGATGCCTCTGCCTAATGGATAATTTATCCTAGAGAATAAAGGACTCTCTTTGCATTTCACACAAGGTAGGGTAGTTTGCTGGGTCCTCCCAGCCCACATCTGAGGAAACTAAACTCAGCCTAAACCAGAAGTTTCCTTTTGTAGACCAAAATCAAACTTTTTAATTCCTTTTCACAATCTTGTCTGAGATTCATCTTACATCCTGGGAAGGTGACAGAATGGGGACCTTTGTCCCCACTGGTCAGATGAAAAAATTGAAGCTGACAGAAGCTGACTCATCCAGAATCTGCCAGGGAACAAGGACTCCGAGTGGCAACAGTGTTGGTTGAGGCCATCAGCCCCCCATTCGGTGCCCATTTCCTTTCCTTTTCATGCTCCTTCACAACTAGCCCACTCCCAAGTGACTCATGTCCCCCTGACAAATCACTTCACCTCCAGCAAGAATGGTATTTGCTAAGAACTACTACAAGTACAGAGTTAAGTAGGATCAACATAGAGCTTTGACAAATGAACAATTTTTAACCAAGAGGAATGAGGGAACATAGGTCATGCCAATAGACCTACATCCATTATAATAATCAGAAGATCTGAAAAGGTAGGTAATAAAGATTAACATTTGGGAGACAAGCTGAGAAGAAGAGATTGAGATTGAAGTGAAACCTATGAGATCTTATTTGCTAGGGTGCTTCTACCCTGGAGACCCCCTTGGCATCACCACAGCTCTTGTCCTGGATGACTTCCTGCCCATGAGTCCAGAAGCAGGAGGCATTGACAGAAGCTGACAGCACCTTGGACTTTGATGCTGAAACCTGAGTTCATTTCCCTGCTGTCTGTGTGAGGGACTCTCAAATGCTGCCGAAATAAAGCCTAAGGCTTCACAGTGTCATGGAAGTAACTCACCTTGGGGGTGTGATTAACTTGGTTTTCATTTCAACCCCAAAATAGTTGTATGGGTTGATGGGTTGATTTGTTAGTCCCTGTGAACCTGTTTGCTTATCCATTAAGTGGAGATAGTAGTATTTACCACACAGTTTTGTCTTGGCTGGCATGAAAAAATTAAAGCAAGTCTTACAATTCAGTTATATATTAGTTCAGACTGCATGTGAGTCACCAAGATAATGGCTAACAAATTCCCAGGTGAGATGCAGGACCACTGTGTGGGGACTGCAAAAAATAATGATGCTGAAAACAGCTTTTCTGGTTTTTTGCTGACCACCCATCTCCAGCATGTCAAGAAGGTGGGAGAGGCCAGGAGCAGAGCCAAGGTCAGATAAGGGATATCCAGAACCAGCAGAGTGCACTGTGTGCATCTTCATCCACTCCTCCCTAATGCAAGCTGGGAAAATGACTGGAATGGGGTCGTAGGAGAACTTGGAGTCCTCGCTGTGCTTAGGGATTACCATGCCTGGGATCTGACTCCCACTGCTAAATCTAAAGGGCAGGCACTGGCCTCTTCTAACTTGGAGGATAGGGGACTTGTTGCATGAGGCAACAACCATGTCTTAAGAAATTATCAAGTGAAAAATGTAGGAGTGATTTCTCTGAACTGGGTCTGGACCACACAAGAGAGAGATGGTCCAGGTCATCCAAGGTCCTAGCAGAGGACTAGCTGGAGGGAGGAAATATCTGACAGAGGCTGGTGGTGTTAGCAGGGGCCTATGGCCTGGAAGGAGTCAGAAGCAGCCTGCTGACGTGTTTACCCAGATGAAGACATATCTTTGTGGGAAGGGGTGGGTCTGCTCCATCAAACCCACCCAAATGCCGCAAGAGAGACCAGCATGCTCTGGAACATGGATACTGCACCTTTAGGTCTAGTTAAAAAAGAACTTCCCTGTTATCCTTTCCTTCTCTCTTGTCCTTTTTCCCTGGTCATAGGGAAATAAAAAACCCACCGTGGGTAGCAAGATGAAGAAACAGAGGCGATGCCCTAGGTGGAACAGGAAAGATGAGTCTGAACCACATCCTTGGTGGAGGAACCAGCAAACACCAGGCTTGGGTCCAAGTAGGTGGTGAAGAAAAAATATTACCTTAAAGAGACTTAAGTGTTTTATTATCATTATTTTTGTTGTGGTTGTTGTTGTTATCACTAATAACACTAAAAGTGGTACACTGGGCATGCTAATTATTGAACAGAGACAATGTTTTATGAGTTAAGGTAAAGAGGAAAGCACCTTGTTACCAAAGAGAAAATAGAAGAGACATGGAGCAAATTAAAGGTTTCATCCAGTGGAGTGGGAGAGATTCATCTCTGCAGGCAGAATGGGGAGCGCTGTCTTTCGAGCATCCCGAGTCATTGTCGTAGCTATGTGACATAATTTATGTAGGCCCTTGCAACTTGAAGCAACTGAGTTGCTTCCACCAGTGGTCTGGGACTGAATGACCGGCAGTGGGCAAGGTGACTGAGTTGCAGCATCTCTGAGCTCTGTGGTGCACTGGTTTATGTTCCATTTCAAAGGGGAAGCTTCAATTTTAACCTTTGGCGAACACACAGTTCCCACACAGACATCCAGATGGTGTGACTGAGACCAAAAATCAGGCAGATTCCCCCACCAAAATAAGCACACCGCTTGTCTTCTGTTGCTCTTCCGTACCTGCCCAATGACGTCACACAACCTTCTAGAAATCCGAGAGAGAGGAAAAGCTGGGCTTATTCCTTATTCCAGCTTGGCTAACCCAAGGGTACCTGGCAGTTATCCAGCTCCAACTTTGGGCCAGGTTACTCCTGTATGTTAGGCCTGGTTTTCACAGTAACTTGCCCAGGGAGGAGCACTGTTAGCTTTTACTGGAACGAGAAACTGACACCATGAGATGAACTGATTCTCCATCTTCATATGGCCATTCAGGGGTAAAGATGGGATTCAAAGAAGTGAGACGGTCTCTGAAATTAGTGGTCTTGCCGCTTGAGCATGCCTTCTTCCCTGGTGGTCGCTGGGGCAAGGAAGGAGAGGTGCCTGGGGGGCTGAAGTTTAACTCAAGGTCCTCAGAGCTACAGGTGGAGCCTCTACTGTCCTGTGGTGTCATTTTTGTGGGTAGGAACCAGTCTAAACTGACCCACAAGCTTACCAGCCACCCCAAACCCAGACAAATGGAGTTACAGTTAGACTTTACCAGCTCCTTCCAAGGCACAAATAAGAATACAATTTTTAAAATTATAAAGCAGTATGAATAATTTTTTAATTAGGTAGCAAACTGCATGATCAGAGAAGCCCTACACTGGCCTCTGAAGTAGATACTAATGTGGTTCATGCTTTTCCCTTTGCAAGTCAACTTGGTTCTTTGGATGGTGGATGCCTGTGAGCACGGTGAGCTCTCATTTCACTTGACAGGAGTCTTGGCCGGCATCTAAAAGGACAATTACTCAGATTTTTCTTCTGATGGTGAACTTGGCCTCCCTCACTCCCTGCTGAAACCCAGTTCTTCTCAGGCGGAAACAGGGGCTAAAAGAAAGATAA
Source organism: Uropsilus gracilis (assembly GCA_004024945.1). Taxonomy (NCBI): domain Eukaryota; kingdom Metazoa; phylum Chordata; class Mammalia; order Eulipotyphla; family Talpidae; genus Uropsilus; species Uropsilus gracilis. Next base: position 39,219 of record PVHY01009317.1, on the reverse strand, counting down.
AGGAATAAATAAATTAGGGGAGGAAAACAACTGAAGAATAAATAATCCTCTTAAAACAGTCACTGGGAGAGGCAACAAACACAGAGACTGGGACAGAAGGTGGTGGGGGTGCTGGGGGAGGGGGAATTCACTTACTAGCTAGCTTTCTGATCTTGAGCAGATGGGCTCCCGGGCCAGGTCTCCGGGTCTGTCTTCTTGCCTGTGATTCCCTGCCTGTGCCTCCTAGGCTCCAGGCAGTTGTACTGAGTGAGGGACATCATCTGAAAAAGTCATTTGAATTTTATTAAGTGCTGCTCTTATATCAAGCTATACTGTGTCCCTGAAACATGGACCAGGGTCTGTAGGTATCTCTGGAGTCAATCCTGACCACAAGGGAGGCTTCAGGGTGACATGTGAGAAATGTCCCTTTGTTGAGCTCCCAGAAAGACTCCCAAAGGAGATCTGCAATGTGGGTGTAAGGGCAGAATGAGTATGTTTGGGTGCTGAACACAGCTCAGCAGGTACCAGCATACCTGAGTTTGCACCTCAGTGGCTTATCTACAGTGGTATCTATGGATGCTGGATCCATCTGTGGGAGGGTATATTATTTCATTCACCACATAAAAGAGTTTTGAAGATCTAGTGGGTGCAGGACAAGATAGACTAGTCGTTCGTGTACTTGTGTGAGTGTGTACAAGCAAGTGTAATGTATGAGGGAGCATTAAGATGTCTACAGGAGGATATGTAAATGTGAACTGTGAGCTGTGTCTATGGGGGACTTTTATGTGAGAGCATGGGAAAACTGCATTTATGTGAGAGCATGGAAGTCTGAATGTTTGTGTGTGTGCATGGTGAGAGAAGAAAGGAGGGAAAGACTTCCTGGTAAATTTCTGGGTGTCAGATTTTGCTGAAATCCCATAAGGTTTGAAAGGTAATGTCTTCCAACCTTTGCTGTCTTGGAAAGGGACAGAGAAAGGATGCAGTGTGAAGAAGGAAGTCAGATGCCAGCTGGATGAGGGCCAGCATCTGCTGACCTGAGCCTCAGAGTCATTTCCCTGAAGACATGTGAGAATGCAAATGTCAAAATTGAGGGAATTAAGGAAGAACCTGGTGACAGATTGGAAAGGTTGACCACCCCACACTAGGGAGTGTCCTGAAACTTGTGATAAGAAGGTGGCGCTCATTTTGAGAGCAGGACTCAAGCAGAAGGATAGAGTGGCCAGGTTTCATTCTTCTGCTGCAGAGAAAATCAATAGAAGTGAGTGACACTTAAAGAAGAAGTCTGTGAGGCTATGTAACCATCCAGGTGAAAGAGGGAGTCCTGAATGGGAGTAGGAGTGGAAAAAGGAGGTGCTGCATTGAAGAGGGCGCCTAACCTTGTGTTCTTCAGGGTGAGTAGGGTGAACTCCCATTTTTCTAATTATTAACATGGAAAGGCAGTTTCCTCTAAAATTGGGAAATAGGAGTCTCGAAGTTTGCATGAGCAATCACAAGAACCTCATGCCAGTCTGTGGCATTGTTTTCCACATGTTAGTCGTAAGACAACTGTGACTCAGTATAAGGAGGTGACTGCCCAAAGAACTCAGGCCAACATGGGCAGAACCCAGGAAGAATGAAGGTTATAACAGCTTCAAAGTGAATATTGAGCAAGTTATTAATATCTTCTTGAGCTTCTGCTTTGTGCCAGAAACTATGCTTAACACCGCATGCAATTTATTTCATTTCAGCTTTCCAAAAACTGTTTCTCCTGGACATGAAGAAGATGAGAATCAAAGGTATTGAGTAATTTGCCAAGGGCACACAGCCAATCAAACCTGGGCCTGGATGTAACACATCTAACTCCAGTGCCTGTAGTCTGTCAAAAATCCTGCATTTCTGTTCAAAATCAGAAGGTATGTGCTTGTGACATAGTTTAGAATGAAGGGGATTTAGGAACTCCCCTCCTTAGATAATATATAAGCTTGGAATATAGATCAATTCAAAATAGTTTTGTCAAATGCCTGGGTGACAGGCTAATGCCAGGAATTAAAAGTTTCCACCTCTAATCATGAAGAACTTCCTAAAAGAAGTCTAATTGGGCTTGCAAAATCCCATCCCCTGCTTCTATCAGAGATAGAGCATCAATGATTTCCACTGGGGTTCCTGTGACACACACACACACGGTGGACTGAATCCTGGAGACACGTGACTCCAATGATGGCACAGGGAAGCTGAGACAAGGCTCTATTTAAGCTGAGACAATGGCTTTATCCAGACATTGGGATTTCATGTTCTCAAATCCATCAGAGACACTGAATGATTTTCCTTCCACAACAGAGATGTGGGGCCATTGCACCAGGACCTGCCTGGCTTTGCCTCGCTTACTGGGTGATACTGAGAAACTTTACCCTGTACACTCAGACCTGCTCCATTCCCAGCCCTAATCCAACATGCAGAGCATGATTCTTCCTACCAGAAGTGACTTCTAGAATGTAACTAAGCCTAGAGCCACTTTCATCAGTCCTGATACACCCTGACTCTTTCTAGATGATTCCTGACCTCTCATGCATTTCTATTTCTTCCAGTTGCTGAGTAAGCCAGGCAGAGAATCCAGAATCTGACCTACAAATAACCAAATAGTTCCCAGCAATTCTCAGCCCCAGTCAGAGGTTCTAGAATGCACGGGGCAAGAATGTCAGAATTGATGGGGCCAGAACATCCCACAGTTTCCTCAACTTTGAGTTCCAAAACAGGTCACTGATGTCCCAAGGCTTTACCAGCTCCAACACTGTCCTTGCCTTCCCCACCAGCTTAGTTGCCAATACTCCAACATGCCTTTGGTCAGTCATTTTCCCACATTTTATCAATTTACCACATTCAAGTTTATTTCTTCTGATTTTTTGGTTCCAGAGTCTCTAACCTCACTCTACCCTAGTCCCTGAAACTAATTCCTGGCTCCACTTGAAAGCCTTTTCAGACTGAGTGAAAGTAATCTGTCCCAAATGTCTTGACATCAAGACATCATGAGTACTTCCTTCCGGACCAGAAATGCCATCAGAGAGTCCAGTCAGGGCTTGGCTCACTGCCTTTATCAAGTTCTCCTGAATATCCACTCCAGAAAATAGTCATCAGAAAACACACCCAAGAAACCTGTCAAAAAGCAACCAGTCGTCTGAATTTTTATTTACTGCCCCTTGGAACTTAGCCAACTAGTTGCTGGCCATGAGACACTGGGAAAATATTTATGTGAGTCTTAATGGATACTTGGCCAGGAAAGACTGCCCACTGTTGTCTTTTCTTCCTGCCGATAAGGCAAAGTTACACATGTCACGCGGCTCTTAGCAAAGGCCTTGTGATAGAGACCTGGCATCTGATCAGAGTGAGAGGTTAACGGCGGCAGCTCTCAGTTCCAGCCCTGTCTCTGCCACCAACTCATTCTACACTTTCAGGGCCTCAGCTCCTCCATTTATAACATCGTGGGGTAGACCAGATGACCTCAATGTCTCCGTGCTCCTATGAGACTGTTATTTAGACAAAGATCTATTTTCCCTATCTGCCATCATGGTGCCATTGGCTCATCACAGAGCTGTTTTTCTTGGCATCCTGGAAACGTTCCTGAAATTCCAACATCCTAGAATTTCTCTTTCCACTGATCTAGTTTCTATAACCAGATGGGAGAACTCCATCTGGAGAAGGAAGATTTGAACTTAAAATAAAAGGGTAAAATGGAAGAAGGAAAATTGAGTTCAAACAGTGTTTATCATGTCACCAATATTTGCAATGCTCAGTGATGAACCTACAGGGACTAAAGAGTCCCTGTGTCCTGCCCTTTAAGCCACTCACACTGAGCCCCAGTCCTGGCCTCTGGCTCATTATAAGGCAGTGGGAATGGTACCCACAATTATTGCCCAGACGACGCTCATATTTCTTTCTTCCCATAGATCCTGGAACCTCTGCAGGCTGCCTTGCAATTTTATCCTTTTGTGATATCCGTTTGTGATCAGCTTGGCCTCCCCAGCTCCTTGCTTCTTTGAGAGGACTTGACCTCATAGGTCTTTCTCCATTTCAGTGTTTTCCTCAAACTTCATCTCAGGGGCTCCTGAAATCTCCTCTGAGATGCTCTTACATCTTAAGAACCCCAGCCTGCCCCCATTTCCCTGAGTGATTTCTTAGACCTGGTCTTCTCTAGCAAGATTCTCAGTCTGAAGATAAAGCCTGGTAGGTATAGGGACCACTGAGAAACTGAATATGAGAGACATCTAGGCTTGGTTATTGCATTTGAGTATACCCCCAAGAGGACAATTGGGCCAGGCAGCAGTTGTTGGGTCTAGTGCCATCTCAGTTCACCTGATGGAAAGAATTATTTCTTGGAGAATCTTCATTTCTCCATTAAACCAACTTATTTAATACCTATTCTGTCTCAGACACCATGTAAGGTATGAGGAGGGATATGCAAAGAGAGATAAAACTCTTCTCTTTCCATCTACCCCAGGTATCTGGGATCCTCGAACCTGTTCCTGGAACCTGACCAGGCTGGCTTGTCAGCCTCTTCCTCCTCTTCTACCTCTTCCTTCTCCTCCTTCATCCCCTCATCACTACTATATCATGAAATAATGGAATGGTAAATCATTGGCAGAAGCATGGACAGAAACCAGCCAATCTACAAAATCCATGAGTGGAATGAGTGATGGAGGTAAAAAAAAGTTTCCACCTGGAGGGCTCTACTCAGTTGGTACATTCATATCACCAATGACCACAGCCTTAACTACTAAATCTTCCTCTTAGGATAATCATTTAGAATATGATCACTTTGTTTCAGATCAAGAAACAGAGAGCAAGGCTAGGACTGGGATAGGACAACTAATAGTCCTGAGTCCAATCTTGACAACTCCTAGAATACTTACACGGACCCTAAGAGGTAAGCTTTGCTAATATCCTAGTTGCACAAATGAGGAGTGTGACTGAGAAAGGCAAAAGAACATCCAAGGTTACACAGCTTTCAAGCAGTTGCATACAGATTCATAGCCAGTCTGGTTGGTTCTAGAGCCATGTTGTCTTGAACGTAGGTACTCAGCTGTTTTTAAAAAATCATGCCAAGCACCCAATGACCAGTATTGCTGTTTTGTAATCAGTTGTAACGAGATGGTCACTCCCTTCAGAGAGGCTACATGTTAATTTGAGAAAAATATCCTCAACCCAAACAACAGACCTTGCTGCTGTAATGAAAAGAGAGACAGCCTGCTATAGACAGCTCAGAGAAGCATCAGCTAACCTCCTACCATAGATTTGTGTTGGGTACTCTTAAGTGGGAAAGGCTTTTAAGTGGAGCCACATATAAGCAGGGCCCTGAAAGATAAATGGAAACTGACAAAAAAAAGAGGGGGTGAAGAACTCAGATGTGCCAAGCTCAGGAGGTACAAAAGGTTCAGCTTCCTGTGTTCAGCTTTCTGAGAGACATTAAACAGATAGGGAGAAGGAGGAAATGCAGCCAAGGAGGAAGGTAGGAGCTACAAGCTGAAAGGTCTCACCTATAGTGAGAAGGGAGAGAGTGGGGGTCCTCTATACTGAAGTCTCAGAGGTCGTCAAAGCCTTTGAGAAGCAACTTTTCATCAGTCAAAGATGACTCTGGGAGTAAATAATTAATATATTCCATGGACAGGCGATCATAATGTCAACACTGATATTGACAGCTCACGTGCCATTCTTTATAAATCTCAAAATAAAAAATCTTTAAGCAAACTAACTTCTTCCTAGCATCAGTCCTTTGCGGTAGCCATATCCTATATTTACAGAAGGGGAAAGCCATTTCCAAAGTCAATCAAATCCATTAACCCCAAGGCAGGGTACCCCTCTCCAGACAGTTTGTGGGGGGTTGACTGTGCCAAGAGGGCCTGGATGTCTGCCTGGGTGGCATCTGGAGCAGCAAGTTCGCATCTCATCTAACCGAGATTGTCAAGCGCTGAGACTCAGCAGTAGGCCAACTGCCTCGTGGGGTTGTGGCTCTGAGCCGTGGGTGGTCAGGAATGTTTCAGGACTTCCTGGGCTCAGTGTTCCAGGTCGTAGTGTCTGGATTAATGATCCATCTCCAGGCAGTGGGAGCCGACCCTGACGCCAGGCAAGGGCTTCGATTAGACTTTACACTCCGTGCTTGCTTTCATCTGAGACTCTCCGGGTGGGCTGGGGCCTAATAATTAACATTCTCTGAACCCCACAACATGCGTGAGCTGGAGGGGGGAGAGAATAATTCTCTGAAGAGGCCCCCATCAGGGTGGAAGAAGGCCCCCAAAGCCTGGGTAGGACTGCTTGGCAGAAAACACTCCCAGTTGACACCTGAATCCTGCGTGGAGGGTGTGCAGTGAGTGATGTGCGTCTCATCTCTGAGTTTCGGGACATTTCTAGGCAGAAGTAGCACTAGAATTATTGTCTTCATTGTGTACACAGGTCTGAGAGAAAGCCCGAGTGAAAGGCAAGTTAGGAACCAGGATAAAGACCCAAATCTCCTGCTTTCCTGCCTGGCATCTTTCCAATGCCTCTTGCTGGGGCTATTTAGATCTTCCTGGTCCCTCAAGGTGAGGACAGGTGGGAACGTGATATGCGTTTCTATTTTACAAGACAATCTTTCAGATGTGCCCTGTTATTCATTCATGCATTGACTTAATGTATATTTACTGACACCTAGCATGTTCCAGATGTTTTAGCAGATGCTAAGGATAGCAAAAAATCGTTTCTGACGTTTAGAAGCAGTTAACCTAGGAAAAGAAAGTAGCAGGGCAAGTATCAGGGGAGAGATAGATAAGTAAATGCTAGTTCAGTGAGGCATGATGGTGCTTTAATAGTAAATCTATTTAACAATACAGAACAGAGATACAGGCTCATGGAGAGCACGAGCATGTCTACCTGGAGGAGTGAAGTTCAGACAGAACCTCAGAAGAGGAACCAGTATTCATCAGGCAAACAGGAGATAGAGGGAGCAGGTAAAGATGGGACTATCACAAGAAAGAGAAGGAAAAACTTGATCCATGTGAAAAGAGAAAGAAGAAAACAACTGAGAGCAAGGGAGCTGGGTGAAGGGATTGCATCATGCAAGATGAGACTGGAGAACTAAGCAAGGAACAGATCAAAAGGCCTCCTAAGCCAGGATGAAGGGACTGATCTTGATCTTGAAGAATTCAAACAAAGAGGAATCTGGTCAGAGTTGTATTTGAGAAGACTCCCTTCTGTATTTTGATGGAGGTGTGATATGGACTTATTGGTGTAGACAGTTGGGAGACAGAAAAATTGATGGTGGTGTGTTTTGATTAGAGTATAGCTGCAAAGGACATCAAAAACTCGGTGTTGTCTAGAAAAGTCTACATCCTGAGAATTTTCCCACATAAATAAATGCCCTCTATGATTATCAATTTATATCAATTTATATCAATATATATCTGTGCATCTGGATCCCTTCCATATTCCTTCAGCCTGAAGAAAAATCGCATTACTCTCTTTTCTCTTCATATAAGATTCTCCACACCACTTCTTACTTCTGCAGGCACACACTTTCTCATAACAATTCCCCACTGACCCCTCACTGCTACCAACACTTGGCCACAAAGCACCACACCTTCATAACCCTCCATTTCAAACTTTAGATGTCTCCACATTACCTCGCTGTTACTTTCTGTTCATTCAGGTATGGGCTGAGTGTCTACTATGTGCCAGGCACTTCTAATTTATGTGGATGTGGCTTCTGCTCTTATTTGGACTTTTCGGTTAAACTCCAAACTCCTTGGCTCCATACTTCACAATCTCCTCAGTCTCACCCTGGCTGACCTCCACAGGTTCTCCCTCTGTGCTTCCCACGCTGCACTTATCATGCTGAGTCACCTGATGGTTTCTAAGTCCCCTACACTACTCTTTCCAAATAGAAGCATCTTATTGTAATAAAATGTTAATACATCTTAGCTTTAATTCAAATAATACCAAAGATAGAAAGCAGAAAGTGAAATTTGTCTTTCTTTCCCTCCCACCACCATCCTGTAGCTCTCACTCCCCTGAAATAAATGATGTTAACATTTGGGTAGATCTCAAAAGAATCCCTCAAGATTCTCTTTAAAATGTTTATGCCCTAGCATACTTTCCAAACTTTATTTATCCTCCAAGTCTCATTACAATGCCTCACTCCCTCCTCTATGACCTCAGCGGCAGAATTAGGGCTTCCATATAGTACTTGCCACCCTATATGGAATTTACGTCCCCAAGGTATACCTCCATCAGTGTGAGTGTGAAGCTGTGAGCTGAGAACAGGCTGTGACTATCTTTGTTCTCACTATAACCATACTGCTTTGCGTGTCATAAGGACTCAATAGTATTTATAAAATACATGGGTGAGTGGAGGCTGAAAGGATGGATGGAGAGATAGATAGATGCAGTTAGGAATACCTCTGGCAACTAGGAACACCTCTGGCAGGTAAGAATACCTATGGCAATAGGAACACTTATGGCAAGCTCCGCAGAGTACACACAAAGGATAGAACTGGTACTGATTAGTGGAAGGGAGCCAAGCTGAGGGTCCTCTTACCTACTCTGCAGTCATATGCAGCGCCTCACTTTCCCTAACCCAAATTTTCCTACCTGCAAATGAAGAGTGGGGTTGAGTAGTTACTCAGAAGAAACCTCTCCAACAGATGCCCCAGAATCCTCAACTGGCCCTGGCCCAGCACCCCTATTTCACACCTCTGTAATTACCCACCTGCACGCCTTTTATTATAGACATTGGGGTGGGGGCAGGAGCTCATTAAATAAAGGGCAAAAGGAAATTGCTGGCTTGCCGAAATGACATTGTTGGCATTAACTAGATTAACTTCTGAAATGAAAAGCCCACAAAAGCAAAACCAAAACAGAGAAGGAGCCATGGCTTCCGTTGGGGGCTTCATGGTTCTCTGCTTCAGCCTGCCTGACCCCAACCAGGCCCCCAACCCATCCTCCCCATGGAGATCACAGAAGTCACTTTTCTGCCTCCACTCAGGACTTCAACATAGAGAGCAGAGGGCACCCGGGTCCGGACTTGACTGTTCTTTGTGGGGTCCCCAATCTAAGAGACAGGTCCCCAATGTAGAGCCCCCACAGAGTGATGAATGCAGAGCAGGATGCCAAAGGTTGCAGGACCTGGGTCTGGAAATCAGGGAAGGAGCTCCTTAGCCTCCTGCCTAGCAGATCTCTACAGGGCTTCTGGGAAGGGCAGCCCAGGAGGGAAAAAGGAGTGACAGAAGAAGGCCTCTTCACACATTCATGGGCAGGTCCTGGTGACTGGCGCAGAGAGCGAGGGGACAACACTTTCCTACATAGTGATCCTCGCTGGTCATGCTGCTCACAGGGAATTGGGGGACATATCTTACCAAGACCTGGTGGAACTGGAAGACAGAAGTCAGGGAATACACCAAGCCAGGGATGCCAACATGCCACTGTGCCCCTGCAGCAGTGGCAAGAGAGAGCTGCTGCCCAATTTAATGATGCCAGCTGTGCTAAGACAAAAAACAGAAGCTGTGGTGGACTCACACCAATCACTTTCTTGGCTCACAGTGTTTGCAATTATTGGAAGGGGTGCATGGATACTGAGGGAGCTGAACCTAACCCTGTTTGTGGCTTTCAGTGCCTGCAGGGACAGGAAAAGCAAGGAGCCTGATGCCTGGCTGAGAACCAGATTTCAGAGTTAGAGAACCAGTTCTTGCAAAGATCCTAGAGGAAATGAGAAAAGTCTTACTCCCCAATTAAACCCAAATCTGCCTGCATCTATCTCCTTGTAGAGGGCCAGCAAAAGCAAGTGCAAGAAGAGAGAGTTAGTTATGCTTCCTCTTGATTGGATACTTTACCTCCAACTGTCCCTTTTATTCTCAAAAGTCTCTCCAGGGAGGCATTATTTTCTTCACTTGCTGGAAAATGAAGCTGGGGTCGAGAAAGGCTTTCCTGATCTCCCATAGCTAGTGACTATCCCAGTGGGTGCCGAGGTCTGACCAGTTCTAGCTCCCCCACAGGGTTTGGCTCTCCAGCCTCTGCCTTGCCTGTGAGAAGCTATCCAGGTTGCCCTGCAGATTCAGCAATGTCATATCAGATGCGCCTGTGACTGAAAATCACGAAACCTCTTGTTCTTCTGAGCAGTGGGGCTCCAGAACTGTCAGATTGATAGTTTAATATATATTTTAAAAACAATTCAACCCCTGACCAGGCACATTCATGTGATGTCCAAGGCGTGACAGGTAACAATAGAATACCAGGCATCAGAAAGAAGAGGAAGGAGGTTGTTCAGGAAGGAGGTTGTTCCAGGACCCTTCAGACCTCAGCCAGCTGCTTAACAAGCCCAAACCTGGGCCTGGAGGACAACCACACTTTCTTGGGTCAGTCCTGGTCAGGATCACGAAATGCCAGACGAGGTCACTGCATATTAATCATTGCCAAGGGGGAAGTTAAACTGAAAGCTGGTTCATTAAAGATTAAGCTTCATCACCACAGCCCCAGGGAAAGAGAGCTTTGGATGGAGAGCAAGGTCCTATTCCAGGAGGTCACCTATTGTGAAAGACTTCCCAGAGAGCCTGTGCTAAGATCTCAGGGGGTCCAGGTTCTAGTCATGCTCTGCTCTCCACCTGTGGGAGGGCCTTGGTCAATGCACCCCATATCCTGAGCCTTCTCCAATGCTTGGGAAAAGTACTATCAGTTTCTTAATGACGCTCCAGCATGTTGCCCTAAGAACAAGCTACACAGATTGGTTTTTCTCAGTCTTTATTATCCCTGTGGCTTCAGGTTGCCCAGTGCAAATTTGCTTACTGCTCTCTATCTTTGTGGCCATGGGAAACTGGCAGTAAATCACAACTCCACCATGAGATCATGCCGGCACTCACAACCCTCATCCTGGGTCACCACACTGGCCAAATTGCATCTCTGGCCAGAAAATGTCCTCTTTGCTCCTTAGGCATTGACCCAAGTTATTTCTAGAGGAAGCTCCTCTGAGCCCAATAATCCACAAGAACAAAAATTTCCTCTTTAATTAATTTCTGGTGCTTCTCTTTGGTTGATCCCACCCAGTGGAATTTGTGAACGAGGGTTCAGATCACAACCCTCACCAACCAAGGACACAATAGGTAGTGACCAATGAATGAACAAACACTTTGGTCACTTTGCAGCTTCTATAAAGCACTGCGATGGGGGCCAGGATCCAGTGGTCACCAGGGGAAATGATACCACATGCATTCTGCTATGCAATCAGAAATTTCAATTACGGTGTGCTATCTGACCATAGCACTGGTGAATGACAATATGTTTTAAAATATTAGTGTAACAGGATGAGGAAAGCAGTTGAGTTGGCCATTTCTCCTTCCAGAAAAGACTATTCACTTTTCTGTCTGTAGATGGCAGCACTGGTCCCTTCCACTCCTGGAGAGGGAACCAACTTTTTATTTTGAGAACAAGTAATTGAGCCAAAGAGCAAGTAATGCAAAGATAACAGAAGAGAAAGACATCCTCACATATTTAAGAACACATCTGTTGACAACTAACTGTTCACTGAGCCAGTTCCACATCAGCCTGGAGAATCCCAAATTTGTATTTATTGAGTGCTCCCTATATGCTCACATATTGCTGAGCTTATCACATGTCCTAGGCTATTCACTCTTTGTGCAGGTACTTTTCTTGCTTCTCAAAGAAAACACTTCTCCAAAGAAGAAACAGTGGATTCAAGAGGCAAACTTCTAGAACATCCTGCCACCACCTTTAACACAAAAGGAAATAGGCCAGTGGAAGATGTGTGCTCAGTGGCCTAGGGCAGGTCACTAACAGCAGGACAAGGTCCTGCACACATCTTAGAATGAAGACAAACGAGCAGTGAGATGGTGCAGGACAGGGGCCACTGAAAGGGGAACAGGGCAGAAATGTGGCTGGAGGCTCAGAACACACTTCACACCTTTTCTGGATATTGAACCGCTCCCACTGAGAAAATCCTAGGAGGAAGTTAGGAAGGCATCTCAGATCCAGAGCCAGTGCTGCCCTGAACAAGCTGTGTGGCCTCGAGCAAGTCCCTTCACCTTTCTGAGCATACACACCCTCCTCCAAGCCGGTGGTGAGTATGTAATGAGATACTGGCAAGAAAAAAGCTTTGAAATGTCTTGTATAAAAGCTTTCTTGGAGGTATTGTTATTAATTATTATTATTATTATCACCATTGTCATCTTTCATGGTTATTAATGACCTGTTACCAGCTAGGGATCTGTCATCTAGGAAAGTCTTTAAGCCCTTCTTCAACCTGTTTACATTCTAGTCTGCAGCACCTCGCTTGTTTTTGATCCTCAGCCCTCCCAGTCCAGAGAGCTGTAGGCAAAGTTCTCTGCTTAGGGGTCTGGTTTTGAATGACCTTTCTTAGTGTCTTCTGTGAGTTCCATCACAGTGAACTGAATTCAGTGCAATAAAGCCCACTTCTTCCCCCAAATCCCATCTGTATACCAGGAGTCTCAGGGAGAGGTAAAAAAAGAAGTTATAGACCTTGTTTTTTCAAAACACTCCACAAATCCAGAAGCACCTGAAAGGGTGGGGGGACATAGAACATTCACTTAATCATCTATGCTAGAACTGAGAACAGAGTTCACAACCCTCAGCCCCGAGGTCACTCAAGTACCAGCTTCTTGGAGAGTCCATTCCTCTCTTCACAGTAGAGGCAGAGGATTGGGAGTCCTTTCTCAAAGACACACAAGCTGACTATATAAGCCAAAAGCATAGAGCAAGCTCAACTATTCTGCTACCTGCTCTGGACTAAGCTCCGCAGATTTCAAGTTGAATCTATACCTAGAAGTTCATAGTCTGATAGGTCAGACAGAGACATAAATTAGCACCCTGTAATGCAAGCCTTCAATAGAGGGTTCAAGAAAAGCAGAGGTTTAGGGGAAACCTAACTAGCCCTACCTGGGAGAATCAGGAAAAGTTTCAGCAAGAAGAGCTATTTGAATGAGGTGCTAAAAGGTAGATAAGAGCTTCCAGCTAGACAAAGTGGTGAGCAGAAGGGAAGAACTTCTGCAGCAGGAGAGTTTATTCATTTAGCGGTCAGGAAATAGAGGGAAGTTGGTCAGAGGGGCGCGAGCTGTGAGGTATGTAGCTCTATGCCTGTCATCGAGAATGACAAATACCCTCTTTCCTGCTCTTCAGAAAAGAGTCCTGTTGACAGTTGTAATTTGGGTTCCAAAGGAGATGTCTCTCTGGTTCGCTGTGGGAGGTTGTTGGATTCGTAGGGTTGCAGAGTCCAATAGCAGCAGAGCATCATCAGTACATCCCAGCATCCCATCATCCCATCAATGTATGGGGCCTATGCTGATTCTTCACCAACTCTAAGGGTTTCCAAAGTCCCAGAAGAGAAGGCCTCTCTGACACCCCCAACCCCTTTCCTCCACTACCCTTTCCATTGCAGGAGAGGAAGCTCAAGAAGGGACAGGGGTATAATAATACCCAGGCCCCTCTGCTCCCTGTTCTCCTTTCTGTTCATAAAATGGGGTAAAACTCAATCCAGTTGGAAGAAAGCTTCAGACAAATCCAAGGTGATCGTAACAGTAGCATTTGCAGGCAAATTATACTCCATGAGCTAATTAGGAAGGGATTGGGGCCCTCAGCCTTAATTAATATCTAGTCCCTAACAACTTAATCCTGGGTGAGATCATAGCAGGGATCTCCCCCGAATGCCGAAATTCTTTCCTCCGACAAATCACCTATATAAATACATATATTTTAATAGCAGCAATTATAAAGTTCTCTGCCAACTTATGGGGCCGTTTAACATTCCTGGATTGAGGCCACAGTTTTTTCCTTCAGTCTCCTCCCTCCCCACAACCAAAGCCTAATGAATAGTAACTCTTTTGTGGCTCTGCGTTCCATTTAACCAATATCTCCTACCCAATGGGTCTTCGCAGGGAGTTAATAAGCATTCTGGGAGGACTGCCTGAGGAGGTCCATGAACCTAATTGTTAACTTGGAGGCCTAATCAGCATCTGCTTTCCACCCAGAGTCCCCCACAGCTACACAGCTCTGGTCTTCCACCCCCCCCCCCAGTAATGGATGGAAAATCAGCGATTTCCTGACAGTTAGCAACCAATTTTCCACCAATTAGAAGAGAGATGGTGGTCTCTGGAGGATGTAGAATGGCTCCATGGAGCTGGGACCAGAAGGAAGATGATTCTAGATGCACAGGAACCAAAACCTGGAGGTTTGGGGTGGTGTCCTTCTGGTCCTCCCTCCCCCGCAACCTCTCTCCAGGTCAACTTTAGTCTGTGTCAGCCCAAGAGAACTTCAGGAACAGAGGCTTTGTACCTCCAGCAAAAGTTTTCTCACTCTACCATCCTCCCCTCCCATCCTCCCCAGGGCCTGTCTGAAGTGGGCATCTCTGCTGAGTCTCTCCTCAGGGCTCAGAACAATTGAGATGCTTTTCCGAGGCCACCAGTGAAGGAGAGTAATGACAGCAAAGTGTTGTGTCATGCTTTGAAATCCCCAATTTGTCTCTTTTCAGCTGTGTGAGACCTTGAGCTGAGCTCCATGACCTTGCCCGCATTATCTAGATTGAGGTTATAGCCATCTCCCATGTGGTTCGTTTTCATACCCCTGGTTCATCTGATGCCAAAGTAATCACTCTAAAACATGGATTGGACTATGCACATGCCTCTGATTGTATCAAGTCCCTTCAGTGGCTTTTTTGGCACAAACTCCTTTCCTGTGACCAGTAAATCCTGAGCCGTCTCTTCCTGCTAATATGCCTCATCCTCATCTCCCACCATGCCTGTCCCCTGTCAGCTTATCATCCTAAAGCAGAACCACTTTTTAGTGACCACAGCCCATTAGCATCAGAGCCACCTCTCAGAGAAGATCAGTGAGAGAAGAGAGCTTCACAGTCAGTGTGCAGACAGCAAAGAGGACTCAGGAATCCCAGGCCATGGCCCTGGGCCGAGAGGAGAAATGTGGCTGCCAGGCTTTTGAGTTGTGATGGAGACAAAGTCATTCTCACCATCACTTGGTCATTTATTGAACTTGACTGTACTCTGAATACTCGGCTAATTTGCCATTCTTATCTGGTAATTGTAACTGAATCAGACGGTCTCTCCCTCAAGGAGTTCAGTCTGTGGGGAACAAAATAACAAAAGTGACGATTTAATGAGTACTTATTCTATGCCAGGCACTCTGCTGAGAAACTTTACACGGATTATCTCATGGAATTATCTAATTTGATCTTCATAAGAGCTTCAGGAGTAGGGTGAACATATAATTTATTATACAAACCAAGACACTTCTGAGAGTGAAGGGGGCACTATCGATAATTATGGGAACAATAGGGATAAACCCGGATTGTCCTGGGCATGCCAAGACAGATGGATGTGCAATTTCTGAGGTATTGGTCCTTGGTTTAGAAACTAGGAAGTGGAGGCAATGAGAGGCTAAGTACCACAAGCCCCTTAACATCACTCCTAAAAGTAGGTGTCCTTAAGACCAGGTTCCCTGACTTCAATCACATGGGTCCAGATAATTAAAGTTATCTGCAAGATGTTTCTTAACTAAAGAAAGGGGAATGTGACTCCTGCTGGAAGCTGAGGCTGCAAAGGAGCAAGGGTTGCTGACAAGGGAGGCCTCAGAGCAGAAGTCAGGGAGCATTCGGGTGACAGACAAGGTAAGGCCTGTGGAAGGGGTCAGGGGATAAGCTAACCATTAGAGGCAGAGAAGGAGGGAAATGGTTAGAGAGAAGTGAGGAACTGAAGACTAGGTTAAGGTGCTGGAAGAGTGGCATGCCCCTCCTTGCTTATAGAGAACTTTTGCCTGAAACCCTCTACCTGCTTCAGATTCTCTCCTTTTCCAAACATACCTCTGTCTTGCCTCTTCTAAAGCAAGCAACAAGAATCTGGGCCTCACAGCCCCCATCAGAGTTTAAAAAGGTTTACAGATCTTCCTGTAACCTTTCCTTGAGCCAGTTCTAGGAGTTCTACATATTCGGCCTGGGCTGGGGAGAGAGGAGACACCTGGCCAGGGTCATAGCAGGACTGGGCCCAAACAGCATCCTCTTCTCTGGAGCTTTGCTTCCTTTTCAGACCTTCCTTCTCAGGGTTCATCCCTGCTTTCCATCACTGCCAAACTGGGCCTCCTCTTCCACAACGCAGAAGCCATGAAGTTGCTATTCCAGAAGGCATTCCGGAAAGAGAATCAGGTACTGGGGTCCAGGTCTGACCACCTGGCAACTCAAGTGGCCTGTGGATTCCATGTTCTGCACCTCGGGGGGAGGTCAGCTTGTATTCATCCAGGGAGGACTCCAGATGCTGCTTCTGACTGCAGGTGCAGGTCTGGGCAGATATCGCTGCTGCCGGTGGAGGAAGAACAACACAACAGGCTTGAGGAGGCCTCAGAGGACTGCATCCACCCAGTTGCATAGGGAGCAGCCCTTGAGCTCCATGGGCCAGTCTACCCAGTGTCACTCACCTGGCTACAAGCTGAGGACTTGTCACAAAGCTGTGACAATGCATGTGACTAACGGTGTATCTTCTCTCATCTCACCCCCTCCCCCGACTATGACTCACTGCTACACCTTTCCCAGAGTAGCCATCCAAACAAGTCATGCCCCTCAATCACAGCCTTCACCAACAGGAGAATCAGACATCTTTGCATATAGTCTCGGGGCCTTCAACATTATCCAAGCTCCGCCTATCTCCCCAACTTTACCTCCTTCTAGTTCCCCCCACAATCACCTATACACAATCATTCAAGCACTTATCCATTCATCAGATATGTATTGCAAAACTTCCCACATTAAACCTTGTGCAGGGTGCTGAGAATCTTTTCTAAAATGATTCTAATACCCAACTCCAACACATATATGGGGTTGGTGGGCCAGCCATAAGTAATTCTGACACCAGTTGGGTATCCCACCATTCAACTCAATTCTGAGACAATCATCTCAGATCCCACAGGTGGGATCCCCACTTTAGATACTTGTAAGCCCAGACTGTTGCCTGTGCTTCTGACCAACCAGCTATAGATTGGAGGTTCTCATAACCCACTCTTTGGGTTCCATTTATTTTCTGTAGTTCACAGGACTCAGGAAACCTACTATTACCTGTTTATTACAAAGGATACTAAAGGATATGCATTAACAGTAAGCAAGAGAGCTATACCTGATATAACTCATAAGGTCTTAAGCCAAGGAGCTCTGTCCTCTGGAGTCTGGGTCCAGCACAGTGGCACATGGAAGTATCCTGGTATATCAATCCAGAAGCTCACTACATTCTGTTCATTTGGGGTTTTAAGGAGGCTCATTACCGATGCACCATGGATAAGGCATTGGCCATTTGGTGACTGGTTCAAAATTCAGACCCTTCCCCACCCAGGTCAGAGGTAGGGGAGTATCAAGACTGCATGCTCTAACCCCCAAATCACATAGCAGTTTCCCTGGCAATCAGTTCCTATCCTTAGGTGTGGTCCAAACATCACCTTATTAACATAAATCTCCTTGTGGTAAAAAAAGATTTATGAATAACAAGATACCCATTTCACTTTTATGACTCTGAAGTGATTTCAGGAACTGAGACCAAACATTCTAACAAAAACTCTTACCATCTAGGAAATTCCAAGGGTTTTGGGATCTGCGAGCCAAAACCTTGGATAATGATCAGATATATATTAGAATATATTTTGATCATCTAAAGGACCAAATATATTTTTCTTATAAATCACAATATGCATTCCCTATTTTCCAGCATTTACCTGCTGCCTAGGCCTCCCCTAAGTAGTTAGTTACTTCTAACTAAATGTCCTCTTTGTCACCTTCCAGGATGAGAAGCTCTAACCACTATCCCCACATCCTTCACAGTCCTCCTGTCTAGTCACGGTCTGTTTGGAGATCTGTTTCCTTCATGGATCTGCTATTCCTGAAGGAACGAGGCTGAGCTTAACTCAATTCCGTGTCTCTCATTGCAAAAATAAGTGTCATTCTCTTGGTACCTATAGTCTTGGTTCTACATTTTACCTTATCATGGCTCCACTGGCCCATTGCCTGTTTGCTAGACCTTACAGTACCTGGCACAACATCAGAATAAAGTGCCCATCCTCTGGTTGAATGCAGACCATACCATATCATGTGTCTTGTGAGCAGAACCTGACTAATCAAGACCCCAAGGTCCTGGCCCCTTGGCCAGAGACCTGGGTGCAGGACACAACCAAACAATCACATTCAGTCTTGCTAACTCCCATCCAGATAGACAAGCCATCACATGTGAGAAAATGCTTTCACAGCACAGTCACGCTAGCCTCAAGAGCTAGCGGGACTCGCTTCTGCAGATTTGTTTGCCTCCAATAGGAAATGGATGTGGGGAAATTATGAAATGCTGGAAGCTATATAAAAAAAGGAGCCTTTCCAGTCTGCTGCACGAGCCCCACTTCCATGGATGCTGACTGCAGCCGGCTGGGCCAGTCTCCCTGTCAGAACATGGAGTCACTAACTTCCTTTTTTCCCCCTCTTTAGTCCTCATGTTCTTAACTTCTGAGATTCAGCCTGAAAACTCCCTTCCCAGCCTTCTGCATATTGGAACGCACACAAGCTCATCCCTCTAATTATTCACCCAGATGGGCTCTAGAAACTGAGCTTCAGAGAAACTCACCTGCCAGAAGGAACATAGTCCTGGACCAAGTTAAAAGGTAATGGGGGGGTGTGAGGGCGATCTGGCTGCGACATCTGTCACCCCATTAATCACTAGGGTTGATTCTGCTGATCTGGCTCCCTCACCACTCCCTGCACATCCCTCCTGAAGCTGCAGCGTGGTGGAAGAGGATGGCCTTCCCTGAATAGAGACAGGTTGTTCTTCAGTGGAGGGTATAAAAGTAGCTGCACTCCACTGCTAGAACCTCCAAATAAGTTCTCAAGGTAACGGAGTGGAGGGTGACAGAAGTCCTGAGTCCTACCATGGTCGTACTCTCCATGTGTTTCCTCTGTGACATTAGGTGGCAGTGCCTGGTCAGACCAAAGTAGCCCTCAGTGACATGGTGGAAAGCCTTGCTCTGAAAACAGGCAGCATGGGAAGAGCTGGCTTGGGTAGCTGAAGGCAGTCACCATCTCTCCAGGTTAGCCTGGGAAGAGGAGCTTCTGAGCTGGACAGGCCTGACAAAGGAGGCAGATCTGTGCTCATTATTGTCTGACCTACCTACCTGCACAGGTGGTTGATTAGGTTCCAGAGATGTGGCAGCAGATGCTGGGTGGCCAGTGTTGACCTTACAGAGTTGGATGTGACTATCACTTAGTTTCATATTCCAGGATTCTGTGAATCTAAGGCTTCACACTACTAATTATTATTTTATTCCATTATCTTATAATCTCAGAATTTTTTAACTTGGTGATTCAAAAATGCAAAGATTATATTATTTCTTGAACTAGAACCAAGACTCCATAGCTATGAAACAGTCTTTTGTGTGAATTTCCTTTAAAGATGCACAAAGCACATTCATTGCACCAGATATTCTCAGGTAACATACATTTTATACATTATCTTATTTAAACCACATAATATATTACATACTGCTAGTATCCCTTTTTCTCAGATGAGGAAACTGAAACAGAGAGGTTAGCTGACTTACCTCAGATATCTAGAGGTCCTGTAACTGAAGCCTAGTCCACGTTGTCAGCCACTGTACTAGGCTCAAAAGTATAGGAATATATCCAGGAGGGTAGGTGAGGTATGGTCCCTTCTGATATTCCCACTCAGCTGTAGCCCCATCTGAGTCCCAGTTCCCTGGCTGGGAGCTATGTCTCTCCCTTTCCTTTCCCACCTTTCCAGGGACTATTCCCTCTGTGTCTCAGGTCCTGAATTCCCCAGGCAAAGCCAGCCACATTCCTCGGGCTGGGGTCCAAGTTTACTTAAGAAGAGGAAAATGTTATTATGGAAATTACAACAGCTTTACGAAACAGAGCGTCGCTGTATCAACCCAGGACCACAAGAATGCTCATCAACTTAATAGCTTCCTGTTGGGAGCCTTTCAAGCTATGCCTGAAGCTGGCAGGCATCAGGGCATGAGGCCAAGCAAGTTGGTGACACGTCCTCCCCACACCCTGCCCTGGGATGAGTAGTGGAGACCATGGGGACCACAAAGAGTCCTCCCTGCCCTCTCCTCGAACAGGATGGCAGCTCAATTTTCCCATTCTCAAAAGTGGAGCTTCAGTGGTTGTGGCGGTATATGTGGGAGTATGTGTGCATGCACACGTGCATGTCTGGGGTGGTGAGCCTGGCAGAGAGGACTGGGGCTCCTCCCCCTGTCCACCCCATTCCACACCCTCAGCTGAACTCAGTACAAACAACGTTGGCTATATTCAGGCCTCCAGGCCCCATGCTGCAGGGTCTAAATCTCAGTTCTAATAGAGGACTTTAGGAACTGCTTTCTTTGCCTCCCGGGGCTAAAGAGAGTGGGGCCATGGGTCTTAGTTCATTTTATCTTTTTCTTTCTTTCTTTCTTTTTTTCTAAGGAGAAAAGAAAACCATTAAAGTGAAATTCCTGGGCCTGGGAGCAGCCAGGAATCTGGCACGTGTCTCCTCCTGAGTAATTATCTGGCATTTAGCACCCCTCTTCCCAGCACTTGTAATTAGCAGGGAAATTAAGATGCTGTCATCCTACCTCCCAGCTTCTCTCTACTATGCCCAGAGGCCTGAGGAGAGGTCCCAAGGTAGAGTGGAGGGAGGAGATGGGAGCTGTATGAAAACTAGTTTGGGGACCAGACACCAGGAAGAGACACTTGACAGGGGAGCAGCAGAGGTCCTCTGGGGAGCGTTTTCTGATGCCCCCAGTCATAGCCATCCCTCCTGGAGCACATGTTGTGCTCTAGTGGGACTTCATGGCATTCAGCCCACCTCCCCAAGGTCTTTTGGATGCCCACCTATATGCCAGACCTTCCAGGACAGAGATGAGTCAGACCCACCAAACTTGTATGTGCTCCCCAGGAAAGCAATAAAAGATGTGGAAGTTGCAAACCTAATACAAGTCTGAAAATGACAAGAGCTGAGGTAGGAGCAGTGTTACATCATTTGGAAGAATCTAATGAGAAATAAAAACAAATAGTGATAAATAAAAACAGTAGAGGATTAAGCCAAGTACTGAGGCCTCTCAGTGTGGGGCCCGTGTGACTGCACAGATTGTTCGCCCTGGAGACCAGCCCTGGAGGGAGGGCAGAGTGGGTCTTGCTACATAAGGAAAAAATGTCTTGGAGGAAGCAACATTTGGACTGGTCTGGTTCAAGAGGTCAGTATTGTTTAGTGGATTAAATTCCCTTTGCCTATCTGGCCTAAGTATCCTTCAGGAGCCCACTCTATGTCTCCTCTTCCAGGAAGCCCCCAGTACTAACCTCAGACTGACTTAGAAACCTCTAGAATCTCACAGTCCTGTTCATTCATCCCCTCTAATCCTGTACATCCTTAGAATACTGATTCTGCTCCATTACAAATGACCTCTTTGTGACTCGGTGTCTCCATGGGCTCCTTAAGGACAAGATCTATACTTCGTTCCTGTCTGTATTCTTAGTGCTTTTTGAAAGACTGGGTCAAGATAGCTATTCGACAGTGTTTGAATGAATAAATGAATGATTGATGGAGTAACTTGGACAGAGACCTAAATGGAGGCTGCTCTCCAGGAAAGCCCAGGTTCTTGCAGATGAATTTGGCAGCTTTTCGGAAGGGACAGAGTGGATGGTGGAGGGAGGTGAAGGGCTGGTAATCCTAGCAGGGAAGGTGGTCAGAAAGTGAACTGCAATCCTTGCCAACGTTTAGTACAGCCTAGATAAGCTAGGAGAGTGGAGCAGAGCTGAGTGAGATGTGAGCCCTGAAGCCCCAGCTGCCCTGGTGGTGGCAACGCTGGTCACCAGCCGGCTATTCCAATTATTCCTAGAAATCAATCTCATCCCAAGGTGGCTGAGATAAAATTTGTGCACAGTAATGGCTGAGAGCTTAAAGAGAGGAGATAAGGAGGCCCAGAGTGTGGGTGATCAGGTGGGACTTTGCAGGCAGGGGTGGGGAGTGGTAAGAGGTTATCAAAACCTCCCTCCCAATAGCAGAACTCAGAGCCAGCTGCCCAGCCATGACTACAGAGGAGCAAGCAGGTCATTCTCTGGCCTGGTTGTTGGGCATTATTCTCAGCAGTTGGGAAATCTGGATCAGCTTTGGTTCCTGACACTTAGACTGGAGATCCAGTGCCTCCTATTGGGGAGCAGGGGGTATGAAGGGCAAAGGACAAGGGGTGAGAGTATAGAGCAGTCAAGGTATCCTCTGAGCCCCTTTCCGCCCCAACCTTGATGGGACCCGGGCCAGTGTGTCACCTTGATCTGTGTGTCCTACATTGTGGGGCAGCACTCTGGCATTGGGCAGGCAGTGTGGGAGGCACAGTGGTATGTTGCCTATTCATTCTGATGGGGAACAGAGGGGCTGTGCTCCTCCCCCTCAACTCCCCTCCCTACCGCCCGCCAGCCTCAAATCCTTCCATACAAGCTGGAAAAGGACCCACAGAGTCCTTCCTTCTGAGTTGATACATGGAAAGGGGATATGAAAGAGGCTTGTCCAGATGAAGAGAAAAAGAAGGGGAGACATTGGGGGCCTTGCAGAGCAGGAGATCAGGAGGGATGACAGATGAGCCATCAGGGCTATGAGAGAGTAACAGTAGTGATAAACAGGTGACACTTGTGCAACTTTGCCGCACAGCTCTCTGCTTTATCCTAACTAACCAGTGTCATTCTCATAATTCTCACTTTGTGGCAGAAGAAGTGCCCCCAAAGTCACACAGCTAAGGAAGATGGAATGGGCATCTGGAGCCAAGTGGCCTGGATCTGGTCCCATTTTTTACCATGTTGAAATGATCATCCATTTGCTGTACCAGGCACCTCTTCACTCACTCTCTGGGATAGGTGATCACCCCCACTTTTTCGATGAAGATCCTAAGGCTCAGGGAAATGATTTGCCCAATACCCATTTCAGAGAAGAGGCAGAGCTGGGATGTGAATCCACACCCATCTCGGATCCTGTAGGCCTCCTCCAGGCTCCGCTGGACAGTGACTGTGCAAAGTTTCAGAAAGCAAGCAAGGGGGCATCTCCAGGGGAGGATGCAACCCCAGGGCCCTAGCCCCTCCCACTTCTCAGACAGTTTTTCCTCACAGCTGAGAGTGGAGGCAGCCGGAGGTTGGCCCAAGAGGCCCCATCTGCCGACACTCAGGACTGGGAAGAGATAGCGCTTTTTATCTCTGCAGAGAGTTCAAGAGTTTATTCCCACCCGGGGCAGAAGGGAGCCTGCTGCCCGCTCTTGGAGGGTGTCCAGTGAGTGGACAGATGGAGGGTGCTTCCTACCATCCTCCAACTTTCATTGCCCCCACATGCCGCCATCATCAGAGGCCAGCAGGAAACATTCATCAGAGCCCTTGGACATGGGTGCTGGGGACAACAGGATGTACCAGGGTTGGCCAGTGTGAGGAATATAGTTCTGAAGCACCCGGAGGCTGTGCGTGAAGTCCTTGTGACTGTGTGAGCTCAGACATGGTGCTTCTCCCTGAAAAGCTGGATTATCATTCCTGTCTTGGAGAGTTGTTATCAGAGTTAAAACAGGAAAGATGACATATTTCAGTCACCTGATGCAAAGTCTGACCGATAGCTGGGCCCCTAAAGTGACCCCTCCTCTCCCTGTGTTACCTGAATTTGTCTCTGGCCAATACAGTCTCCAAAAGACAGAGCACAGGATTTGGCCAGACCCCTCCATGGGCCCCAGGCCTTGCAGAGGGCAGAGCACACCCTCCACTGGCATTCAGGGCCTCCAGGGGCCTGGAGGCTACCTGTCTCTGGGCCTCATTTCCTGCCCCCAATTCCCCAGGTGACTCATTCTTCCTGAACAAAGCAGGCCCTATCTTCATCTCCAGCACATCCTTCAAGGCTCAGTTCTCCTGTTGCCTCCTCTCTGAAGCCGCCTCCAGATCCCTGAGGGAGGATGAATCACTCTCTCCACTGAACTCCCAGCTCTGAGCTCATGCTGCTCTGCGTCAGGGCTACAGACGTGCATATCGTCAGCAGACTGAACTCTGACAGGGCAGCAAAGGAGAGTCCAGCATCTTCCAAAATTCCTGCAAAAAATGTGTGCTCAGTTCATTCGATAAGTGTTATTTAATCAATTAATTAACTCATCAAGAAGAATATCTTAGAATCAAAGCTACTCAGAAACAGTAGCATTTTCAAGCTCACTTAGGTTCATACCTCATTTTCTAGATGAAGAGGCTTGGGAGTAAGGGAAAACAAGGGTTTGGGGTAGAGGACAGGCACAAGGTCCACTGTGAGATGAATATGGGGGAGGCTCTTAGGATGCAATTCTCCAAGCAAAAAAAAAAGCCAAAGTGCAGTTCCCTTTCATTATTGGACAAAGACCTGTCAGTGGCTCCCACTGCCCTCTGGGTAAAGCTAAATTTGTTATCCTGGCTCCTAAAACCCTTTAGGATGAGTTCCTACCAACCTCTCCATTGTGCCTTCCAATACATCAAGCTCAGCTCACATTGTCCTGCTCCAGGACCCAGGCCAGATGCCCCTTTTATGCATCGAGGTCCTACTTTCTGTCCTGTCCTTTTAGGATGTCCACCATTCCTTTGCCTGGCTAAATCCTAGAATCTTTCAGGTGTAATTTTGGATGTTAATGCCTTTGAAAAGTTCCCTCATTGCTTCTTTTCCCTCTTCTGTAGCCCCCTGTCATCCTATCTGTGGTATGAGGCTATCATGATCCGTTGGCAGGTCTCTCACCAAGTCAGAGACTGTTTAACTTGGATCCTTAGTGCTCAGCCCAAAAGGAGTAATTAAATAATGAATGAGTGAATAAAGTGAAGGTTGGAATTCTAGATGATAATCCCAAATTAGCTCCAGAACCTGTGCAAAGGAAAAGGCATAGATGGAGCTGAGAGGAAGTGGATGGAGGCACTGCTTTGGGACCACACTGCAGAGGAATTGCTGAGAAAAAGTTGACACTGGAGTGCTATCCCATAACCCAGGGAAACCATGTGCAATTTACTTACCTGTTATTTTATGAAAAAGCATTTGGGAGGAAGAACCCCATGGGAAAATCAATCAGCCTTATAGCCGAAATGAGGTGCTCCCCACCCCCCCAGTATCCCCTGGTGTCCATTCTACACCCTGAACTGCAAGGGCATCTAGATTTTGCTAGACAGTGAAGCAAACCAAGGGAGAAGAAATTGCCCACAAAAGCATTAAAGATCAGGGGGAGTGTAGTTTGTTCAGGAGATGAAGAGCAGTTTGGGGAGAGGCAGAAATGAGTCAGTTGGTGAGTAGAGTTTATGGTAAAAGGCCTGGAAACCAGGCTAGGGAACCCAGACTTTACCACAAGTTCAGCCCTTTTGCCACATGTTTACTGCACTGCCCCTGGCCCAGGTCCCATCTCAGAGAGCTCACAGTCTGAGGGAGTGGGGAGGAAGTTGGGGACATTCAGAACCCAGTTGAGAAAGGATATGAGATAATGGGGGATAATGCAGGAGCCTCAGACCCAACCTGCCAGGGAAGGCTTTCTTGCAGAAGTGCTAAATTAGTTGAAATCCGAACAGCAAATAGAACTTCTTTTTCTTCTCTATTTTTTAACTCTTTCTATTCTCTTTCTTACATCCTTTCTCTTTTCCTTTTTTTTCTTCATCTATTCATTCTTTCTTTCATTCAATTATTAAATCAATCATCATTAAAGTCCTACTATGTCAATCACTCTGCTAGGTAGAGCTGCAGGAATTTAATCAATCAGTTGTATTTTTGGCTGTAAGAAGATTATAGTTTACTGGAACATAGACATAATACAAATGATTACACACCACCGCCGCCACCACCATTATTACCACCGCCACCACCACACACACCTATTAAGTCACAATATGAGAAATATTTAAGATCATTAAAAATATGTTACAGCCCTGTGGTCCACAGGAAGCATAGGGGTTAGTTAGCAGAATGTGAAGGATTGCCGTTAGGAAGAAGAACTAGTATATGTAAATCCTTGGAAATGGGAAAAGTAGCACATGTCCCAGAAAACAAACAAACAATACACAATAAAAAAGCCAGGACACCTAGCAAGCTGTGAGCATGAAGGGAAATGAGGGAAAAACTTGAGATGGTTCTAGAGAGTCAGGCTTCGGTAGGAGAAACAACTACCACAGGAGATGGCAAGGGATCTATCACAGGGCTATCACCTCCGCAGTTGTGGCAGAGGGGCTTAATAGTCTATCAGAGGCAGTTTTCTATGTGTGAGATGCTGGGGCCTGAAGTTACTGCAGCAGGCAGTCCAAGAATAAAGATGTAAAACTGGAATATGGAAGGTCTCATTCCCTCCAAAACTCCTCCTTGGTCATGCCAGTGACTGACAGGAAAAGTGGGGGCACTTCCAAATGGAACTAAACACACCCCGGGCCATGAGAAGAAGATGCAAAGGAGAATACAGCTGGCAGTGGAGGAACTGCAGACTGGTCACTGTCCCATGCCAACATGAATAATTACTTCAGAGCTTGGACCCTGCATTATGCTTCCAAGTGTAAAAGAAGGCAACTATTGCTTTACTTCCTCCTTCCCATCTCCTGCAAATGCCCCCTAGATTATGCAGTGAAAGGAATTCTGGCAGGACACACTGTAAATCCACCTTAGATAGGCAGGATCAGATCATACTGGGCATTGACGAGTATGGAGTATGATATTTTAAGAGCAGTGACAAATGCTTGATTTGAAGCAGGAAGGTGGGGAGATAACATGGTCCAATTTAAATTTTAAAGCGCTCCTTTGGCTGCTATATGGAAACTGACTTAAATAAACAAGATGGAGGCAGGGTTTCCAAATCAGGGACACCTGAAAGGATTCTGGCAAAAGAACATGGAGGTCTAGATTGGTATGGGGGTGGAGAGATTGACAGCAGATTTGGAAAGGAGAAGAAACAGAGTGATTAGGTAAGAAATTGAACATGAAGGGGGGAGACAGGAAAGATGATTGCCATGGATGATCATCACATGGTGGCAGAAGCATTTACTAGACTAGGAAGAACAGAAGAAGCAGAGATTGGGAGATGGGAATCTGATAGAAGTCCCAGAATTCCATTTTAGACAGAGTTTGGGGTGCAGTAAGGCATCTATCATGGGGTTATCAAGTTGGATTTGGGGTCTAAACCTTGGGATATCATTGACTGTGAGATGTATTTGAATAAATAAAATAGTGATATCTATAGATGTGGGTGAGGACCAATGAGGGAGAGACTGCTGAGGAAGAAGAGAGAGGAACCCTGGCACTGCCAAGGAATTGTAAGGTGTAGTCTAATTTTCAGAAAGATCTTACCGACTGCCATGTGGACATCTATTTGGTGGGTGAGCCCAAGACAGATTCCAGGTGCTGGGACCCACCTACAACCTTCAGGTAATGAAAACAGCTAACTCAAATTTCTGTTTAGGCTATTACTAGACTGACTAAATAAGGCAAAGTGATCCAAAGTTCTGCTTGCCTGTTATGATAAAGTGGGTCATAGGTAGACAAGACCCATGTCCAAAGGACTACATAAAAGAAGCCTCTTCAATGTCCTACCAGGTACTTCATTATTATTATTTGAATAGATGTGATGAATTTGATTATTAAAAGATTCAGTGGATTTAGAAAACAAAATCATTTGGAATGCAGGACTCACGGAAAATCAAGGTCTGCTGATTCCACCTCAAGATCTCCCAACTCTCCATTTCATTCTATTTTTGTTTCCATTCATCTGGTATCATCATCTTTCATCTGGCTCACTGGACTAGCTTCCTGGTTTGTCTCAGACTGGAGACAAGTCTTTGGCTGAAAGTCCACATGGTATTACTGCCCTCTGCTATAAGTTCCAACCCAATCACTTCACTCCAGTAACAACCCTTCACTGACTGCCACTGCTGCGGAGATAATAATGTTGAACCTCCTGTTCATGGCCCTAGACTCTGAGAGTTCCTGGTTCTCTCATTGCATCCCTAGTTCCATTGTATGTCCCACACTCACCTTCCCAACTCCTTTACCCTGTGCTCTTCAATCAAAATTCACATCAAAACATGCCCACTGCAGATCCTAGAACTGAGCCTTGCTCCCTCCCCAAAATAGGCTTGACACATATTGCTTCTTTTCCATGGAACATGATGGTTTCCTTCCTATATTTCCATGGCCTAACAAGTTCCTACTAAGACTTAAGAATCCTTGTGTGGCCCCACCACAACTGGGTACCAGTTCCTCATAGCCTTTCATGGGATACACCACACTGCACTTTCTGCACTGTAATTCTTATCTCCTTCTGCCTACACAAGGCAAGCATTTCCTTCCCTCCCTCTCTCTTCCCTCCCTCCCTCAACTGCAGGCTGATTTCTTTCTCAATTCATTGTCATGAGGGATGCTTCTGCCAACTTGAACACACTAGTTCCCTCACATGGCAACAGTAGATTCTGCTGGATTGGTCTCTAGAGCCCCGCCCATCTCTGTCTTCACTCCATCCAGTCCCTCCCTAATGGTGGCCTCAACTGGCCCTGAGGTCACACATTTCACCACCAGGAAGAACCTGTTCCTCAGGTCCTCCTTAGAGCCTGAAGGAAGTTCTAAGCCACTAGACTAGGCCCAGTCTGAATCTCTCATTGGGGCTGCCTGCCCTCTGGTTTTTGGATATTAAAGTTGTGGGGTCCTATTGGCTGAGATCCTAGAGGAGTACAGGATCAATGCTATAGGTCTTTTCTTCCTTACTCACCACTATTAGCTCAATGCCCAGCATAAAACCTGTCATGTGATAGTTGCTCAAAATAATTACTAATAATTTATGGACACTGTGGAGATCTTGGGAGGGAAAATGCTTGTAATATTTGAAGAAGTTGCCATGAGGGTCAGAGAGAGCTGTGCTTTCCCACAGCTGCCCTTGGGGCCTGCATTATAAGGGGAGGCAGAGAGGCATGAGCTCATAGTCCCATGCCAAGAGCAGAGCTTCCCTTCCTGTCTGGAAACAACACAGAGGTGCAGAAAAGTTACTCCCTATGGCCCCACGTCCCCCAACTCCTCACTGTACTCAGAAGCCACACTGTCCTCGGCTGCCGCCTTCCAGCCTCCACAGGTCAAGTGGTGGGTCCCACCCATGTAGATGCTGAGGCCTCTTCACTTTCTCTGCAAACCAGAGGAGGGTCTGGGTCACCCTTTCCTCCTCTGCTACAGCCAGACAGAGTGGCTACTAGACCAGGAGCCAGAGAGATAAGAAGAGCTGGTCACTCTCAATGCCCCACAAACTTGACACTCAGTTCCTGCTGCAGAAAAAGCAAATCACCTTCCACCCTGGAGATCTTAGGAAGTCAGAATGTTTCAGACCTAAGGGAACCCCAACAGAGCTTCCAATCTGACCTCTGTCCTCAGTGCCCCACCTTTGGTATAAATATAGAAACTGAGACACAGGGACAGGTGGGGATTTGATCAGGTTCACACTGCATGTCAGTGAGAGAGCTGAGGTTGTCAACCCAGGTTCACTACTTCCTGGCTTCATATCCTTTCCTAGCCTTAAGCTGAATTAATCAGTGGGAATTCCATGCACAAGCTGGAGGAGCTCTTGTAGCCTCTGCTCACACATGGCCATGACAGGGAGCTCAGCATCTCTAGGCATTCTAGAAAATTCTTAGAAAGGGCTTCTCTACCCTGAGAAGGGTACTTGAGAAGGCCTCATTACACTCTGGGAACTTGTCTGAGAAGTCGCAGGGCCTGGGGGATTTGGGTAGAAGGCAAAAAGGAAATTCCTTGGAATTCTCTGAGATGGGGAAAGCAGACTTGTAACTCTCCTTCCTGCAAGGGAAGTTATGGGTTGGGACAAGAAAGGTCTGGGGGTACACCTTGGACTCCATTTCCCAGAGGTTGGGGAGATGTTACAGATCCAGAACTTGGAGTTTGGAAGGTAAGGTTTCTAGGAGACATGGGTAAAAGTTGGAAAAACTTGTGTTACTACCCCCCATAGCATTCTCAAATCTTTGGCAAAGTGGAAAAGCAGAGAAATCTATGAGACAAATAAGTGTGCATAGTAAAAAGAGGGGAACATTTTGTGCATGATCTGAGGGTTGAATTGTCATGAGCAGAGACAGAGGAACCTTGTCAGCAACTGCAGAATGGCTGAGCAGCCCAGAGTTCAGAGCAAATTGCCCCCACATCTCCAGGAAGATTGAGGTTCCAGGAGCAGATGATACTCGAAGATTGTTTGTGTCTTTTCCCCTTGTAGTTATTGAATACCACTAGTGATGATATACAGTAGGCCATGAGGATATAATTATGAGCAGGCCAGACTGGCATCTTGGATGATTTTCCCTATATTTTTAGTTAATATCTCTTAAATGGTGCCCCATCTCCCCAGCGGTCCTCAAGAACTGAACTTATAACTGTTTCCTCCCCACCTCAGCACTCATTCCCTTCTTTCTTTCCACTGCAAGCACACACCCATCACACCAAGGGGCTAGGGATTTGTTCAGTGACCCCAAGTGAGGGCAATTTCATCAGCCACATCCAGTGACCAATAAGCTAATCATTTCAGCACAGTGATGGCCCAGTTTGTAAGTGTTCCCAACCCCTGGAAGTAAATCAAGGACATCATCTACTTTCAGATCAGGCTAAAAGGCAGGCAAGGTCAATATAAGGGGCCAACACAGAGTAAAAAGAAAACTTCTGAAGTCAGGAGACCCAGGCTTTGAACTTGATTCTGACCCTGGAGAGCTGCTTGGTTAGCTGTAGTGGTGATACCCTGTTGGCAGCACCTTGGAAACCCTTTCTCTTGTGTGATCCTCTCCACAAACTGTGAGTTAGGCAAAGCAGTTTCTATTATTCCCATTTAACAGAGAACACTAGGCTCAGAGAAGTCAAAGGGTTTGTCAAAGGTCACAGAGCTGTTGAGTGACAGTGGCAGCATTTGAGACCAGAGCTGTTTGGTTGTCCTTTTCCCCTCCCCTCCCTCTCTGGATCACAGTGCCCTGGGGCACAGCCTCCAGATGGCACTGAGCTGTGTCTAACTGTCAGGAGACTCCAAGCTGAGCTGATTCATGAACTACCTACATTCCCTGTCTAATGAATCAGCTGACTCTTCCGCTCATCCACCCCCACCCCACTGGCCAGTGACCAAGGAGAGGAGATGGAAGGTGGGGGTGGAGTGAGGGAGACAGAGCAAAGCAGACAGGATGATCTGAGAACATCCATCATCAGGGCCATTTCCCCTGGGCTCTCTGCTGCTGTCTGATCTGCCATGAGCCACATTCCCATCTGAAAATCAGCCTGCCTAACAGCCTGTCAGTCACTCCCTAGGCAAGCTCCTCCCCAGGGCCTGCTGGGACCAAGCAAATGGGCCAATGTAGCCACCTTCTAACCGGGAATAGAATCAGTGACTCGAATGCCAACAAAAGGGACCCACATCTGAGGAACTGGTCAAATCTGCTTCTTGCTTTGGGGCCTATTCTCTGAGCACTTTGTCTCAACCCAAAATTCCTTACACTTTGTGCCAAACCATACTGGTTTTTACTGGGTTTATGAGGTGTGACTTCTTGTCAGGCATGGCTCCCTCCCCTGGCCTTCTCCTCATTCAGTGTGAGTCAGGAGCTCAGGCCCTGGACTCCCAACTTGGCTAGCCTGGCTGGACATGTGTGGTCCCACATGCCCCACCTGATCACATCCTGTTGGCCCCAGAGCACTTGGACCTGGAAGAAAAGAGAAAGGAGGGACCCGGCCCCACAGGTGGGGTCTTGCTGCTGGGGTAGAATCTGGAGAAAAAAATAACTATTCAGATCACAGACTGCCAGATGAAGCAGGGGGTAAGGGAGTTGGCAGTAGGGAGAGGAAGTTGGTGGGACTGTTGAGTTTGCATCTGAACCATCATAACAAATATTCCTGATGCCTGGATCAGTGGTCACAGCCAGAGATCATATGAGGCCAGTTCCTGAAGGATTTCCATGCTGTAGGGACAACAGCTCAATAAACAAATAATTAGGTTCAAGGTGATAATTGTTCTGAGGGGCTGGTTGGGGAAAGGGGAGGGGACAAGGCAGAAAGCCTAAGGAACAGGCAAATCCACTTGGTGGAAAGAGCACAGATCTTGCACTCTCAGCTGAATTTGATACCATCCTGCCATCACTCACTGACTTCAAGTTGCCAAGTACTGGTAAAGCAGGGGGACAGCATGGCCCATCCATACGTTCTTTAAGGGCTGAACAGGAAAGTGTTTAGGATGAGCCTTGCAGGGAGCAAGTGAAATCTGAACAGTTTCATGGAGGAAGCAGTGACTAAGAAAGACAGAAAACTGCCCAACCATACTCAGTTATCATGGTGGCGGGGGTGGGGTGGGGGTGGGGGGGGATGTTGGAATCAACCACGAGGGTCAGGGA
>PVHY01009316.1:38043-57168 GCA_004024945.1 Uropsilus gracilis | reverse complement strand
TGGAATTACCATTTGACCCAGCAGTCGCACTTCTGGGAATCTACCCAAAGGAGACCTCAATGTGGGTACAAAAGGATACCTGTGCTCGGATGTTTATTGCAGCACTATTTATAATTGCAAGAACATGGAAACAACCCAAATGCCCCAGAACAGATGAGTGGATGAAAAAGATGTGGTATATATACACAATGGAGTATTATTCATCAATTAAAAATGACAAATTTGATGAATTTATAGACACCTGGATGTACCTAGAAGAAATCATTCTAGCAGAAACAAGCCAGATAGAAAGGGACAGAAACCAAATGGTTTCACTAATATATGGTCAACCAAATGAAACTGCACAAGGGGAGAGTGGGGACCAGCTGGAGCAGGTGGGAAGGGGAGGTGGTGGGTGACCCCCCAGGGACTGAAATGATGTAAAATAATAATAATAATAATAATAATAATAAAGCAGATATTGGTTAAAAAAATGGAAGAAGGGCTTATTTCCTAACTCTAGGCCACATTTGTTCCTAGGATGCTAAAGTCTGGGCCAGCTTGGCACAATGTAATCCACAATACATTCTAGGAACCCACAGGATAAGTTTAAGTTCTTTTAAAATCCAAAGAAACAACAAAACTTTGAGGTCAAAGAATATATCTCATTATATAATATTAATATATTCATCTTTATTTAATAAAACTATAAAATAAAAAATTTTATATACTTTTGGAGGAAAGGGCCCAAGAAGTCAGACTGGCTATAAAGGCGTGAGGCAATCCTTGCTAAAGAAGATATCTGTGTTGCCACAATCTCATGAAGTTTCTCTCAAATATTTTCAGTCAGTTTTTACCTGTATCCTCTTAACTGTGGAGATTTAACTGGATCCGATAACTATCTTTTCTTCTCTCTGACTCCCCCTTTATCAAAACTCCTCTCCACTTCTTAAGTTACAAAACCAAAATGTTGATGCAGTAATGAGGTTTTACAATTAGTCCCAAATCCCCATCTTCTCTAAGAAGCTGGTTTTCATTTTTCCAGTTGTTCTGTTCATCATCCATGTCCTTTGGCCTAACGTCTTTATTTTAAAGTTGAACATTTTTAGTGTGTGGTGCTTCCCCTTGATTCACAAAGTCAGATACTGTCATGAAGGGTGATATCGTCCTGTCCTAATTCAAATCAATTTACCAATCACCTCCCTTACACAGAATAGTGGTATGCAGAGAAGCCTGGGGAAGATGTGAGAGATGGCATCTAGAAAGAGAGGAAGCAAAAAGATTGACTGTTGGAACTTGAAGACTGATGACTGGCTGCTCCAAGTAAAGACAGAAAGAGTCAGCTGTAGAGAGATTATTGGACCTTCCCCTTTCCCCACCAGCTAGAAAACATTAAGCAGGATGTTGGAGAAGTTGAAGGAGGATAAGGCAGGCAGGCTGAGATCCTTCCTATTCTGAGGATGGAAACCACTAATTTTTAATTGAAAGAGTTTATATTATTACATTTTTCTCTGAATAATATGCTATTATCTTTCAAGATATTTTTGCAGCATGTTTATTTTTAAATTGTGTAAACTAAGTGAAAGTATTGTCTTTTAATATTAGTTTAAAAAACAAATGTTAAATGATTATCATATAATGCAGAACACAGTGCTTGTTTTAATTTGAAATTTTTGTTATTGAGATCATGTTAGTAGCTATTTATCATTTATTTTATTTTACTGAGGTAGCATTGAATTGCAACACTGTAGGTGATTCAGAGGTTGAGGATCAGACCTCTTTGGGTTTTTTTTTGTTTTGTTTTTGTTTTTGTCTCGCTATTTTTGCCCGTGGAACCACAGGCTCTCGGTGCCCGGGGTACCACAGACTCAAGCAATCCCTAGCCTCATCTTCCCAGGTAGCTGGGATTACAGGCATGCACCACCATGCCCAGCTATTTTTTGGGAACTAGGTCTCACTACGGGCCCCAGGCGGGACTCGAACTGCGATCCTTAGCCCCAGCCACTTCATAGGCTGAAGCTTACAGGCACGAGCCACTGTGCTTGGCCAGGATCACACCTCTTCGGATGTAGTTTACTAGCCATGCCCACCATAGCACCCATAATCCTCCACCATTGCCCACTAGGCCTCCCCACACACTTTGCTCTCCATCTTCCCCCTCTGGTAACCTTAATTCTACAGACACATTTTTTCTGTTATTTTTTAATTTATTTATTTTAATTATTTATTTATATATATATTTCACATCACTGTATTCCCTGGGGGTCACCCACCATCTCCCCTCCCTCGTCACTCAAGCTGGTCCTCTCCCCCAGTTATGTACTTTTGTTTGGTTGTCAATATATTTGTAAAACCATTTGGTTTCTGTCTTTTACATTCTGACTTGTTTCTGCCAATATGATTTCTTCTAGGTACATCCATGTTACCATAAAATCATCAAATTTGTCATTTTTAACTGATATGTAATATTCCATTGTGCATATATACCACATCTTTTTCATCCAGCATCCAGTCATCTGTCTTGGAGCATTTGGGGTGTTTACAGACACCTTTTTAGGGGCTGTTATTTGTTTGGTTTTGATTGACTTTTTGTCTTGTTTTTCTATCATCCACACATAAGTGAAACCATGTGATATTTATCTTTCTCCTTCTAACTTATTTTTCTTAGCATAATCCCCTCCAGTTCCATCATGCTGGTAAATGACAAGAGTTCATCTTTTTAAGAACTGAGTAGTATTCCATTACATATGGACGCATCTGCCCTCAGACACTTAGGTTGTTCCAGACACTTGACTATTGTCAATAGAGATATAATACAGATAGGTGTGCATAGATCCATTTGAATTAGTGTTTTTGTATTCTTCTTGTAGTCATCTAGGAGTGGGATTGCTGGATGCTTGGTATATTATTTTTAATATTTTGAGAACCCTTCCCCACTGTTTTCCAGAAGGGTTATACCAGTTTGCATTCCCACCAACAGTGTACAAGGGGGAATCATTCACTTAGAGAACTGATAGTCTACAAGTGAGACATATACTTTGTACTGCTAATCAGTCACAACTTTGCCTGGCTCAGGGAACTCCTGTGGCTTCACCAGTACTTCAGATTCTTTTAAGAGAAGCCACCATTTGTGGGTGAAATTCTCCTTGATCTTTCCAAGTACCCTCTTCTCATACATAAGGCGTATCTCACTAACAATCACTTCAAGCTTCTTGCACTTTTTAAAAGAAAAGTCAGTGAGGTAAAGTGAAATCCTTTGACACTAATATGGGATACATATTTCCATGGGATGCTAATAATGCCATAGTCTTGTTTAGAACCCCTGCAGTCTAGTAACATGTATGTAAAAAGATAGGGATGGCATTTGAATCAATGGTAAAAGCCTGTTGTAATTTATCCCAATCAGATTAGTTCTAACAGTGGATAGAGGGACAATCAGAGAACTCAGTGCTCTTTCCCTGATGGACTGTGATTGCCTAAGACATTTTACTTTTTAAGCTTCTATTGCTTTACTGAAGAAGTAAAAGAATATATTGGGAGATTTCATCAAACCTAATAGTATTCATTTCCTGGGACTGCCATCTCAATATACTGCAACTGGTGGTTTGAAAAGCAGAAAAGTATTATCTTACAGTTCCAGAGGGTGGAAGTCTGAACTCAAGTTATTGATGGGTTTGGGGCTTCCAGGGGGAATTCCTTTCTTGATTCTCTTGCTTCTTGTGGGAGTTTCTGGCATTTCTTGGCTTGTAGGTGACAGTCTTCTCATTGCATCTTCACATAGTCTTTCCTCTATTCATATCTGACTCTGTGTCCTTATTTTCCATTTTCATAAGGACACAAATCATTAGATTAGGGCTTTCCTAAGGGCTTCCTCTTAATTTGATCGTTTGTAAGATCTTATTTCCAAATATAATCTCATCTATATATACAAGAGCTTAGGACTTCAATATTTTTTGGAAAGAAAACTATTCAACCCATAGCACTAACTTGGCTAAAACGCAATAACAAAAATCAATCAAGAGCACGCACCCACAGCTGCCTTTGGTTGACAGCTGCACCCATTCTGCACCCACCAATCACCCTCTGCCGTCAAGCTGGCTGGTACGAGGGCCTCGGAAGTTGGCCTGGGGGACCTGGACCAGACTGGTGCGTGGGTAAGATAAGAACCACTCTGGGTCGGGGAATATTAGGGGGTCCGGCAGGTGGCTATGGTCTTGCCATTTCACTCTCACTCCACTTGGTCCTCAGGAGGAATAAGAAAAACACAAACATTGCAAACAGCAACATAGAATGCGTGAGGAACCAGATAAAGATCCTGCCATTGCAACTGGGCAGGATGCAGGACAAGGATCATCGAGAAACATAGAACATAATGGACTGGAGAAACAACCTGAAGACCTATCACAGAAATGCACCTACAAACTAATCCCATTTCAGGATATGCCACTCAAGAAAACAAGGAGCCCCTCCCCTTACCGTGGGAGAGGAGGTCCACGGAGTTGGGGGGAATTGACTCCACAACAAATCTGCAAACAGACAGAATGAAGATGATTCATAAAGGCCATTAGTAGATGCCTACCCTCACTGAGAAACCTCAGTACAGAAAACGACTGGGAGCAAGGCCCCCCAAGCCAGAAGGAAGAGCTACGGGGTGAAGGGGCAACGGATATACCGGGAGAATAGACTGGAACAGGCAGCCAGCAATGAGAAGACATTGTTAAACCTCAAATGAGCACGGACAGGCTGCCCAATGCAAAGCTAAGACTACAATCCTTCCCGCGCAGAATGCCGGGTACCAGGAACACAATCCCTCACCTGTCAAATAGGCACAACCACAGAACAGAAAGAGAGACCAATGGACTCAGCATAAATCAACAAACAATGAGAAAGGAGTCTGAGTGAATAGACGAGCCATCAGGGGTTGGGGAGGAAGGAAGTCATCCCAGCACCCGTTTGTCTATCTAAGAAATTTTTTAAAAATGAATAAAAAATTTAAAAAATCAATCAAGGAATTTAATGTGAGCCCAAAAGTAAACTGAAATCCTACCAGGAGAAACTGGGATAACTATGGGGGAGGTGACCATGACTACCCATGTAGCTTAAACTTTACCTAATTGCAGAATGACCTGCAAGCTCCATTCAGGGAGATCATAGGATCTTTGTCAAGCATAGCACCCATGGAGGAAAACACGTAGCTCCAGAGGTTTCTTCATATGGTACCAGTAATACATGACAAGAGTGCAAAGATTTATTTGTACTGTCTTCAGAGCCAGTAGTAAATCAAGCACACCAATTCAGCCTTGCATGTTTTATAAGAAGCCAAAATGAGTATCCTACGTAAATATCATTTGAAAATCTTCTGCTAACTCTTTTCATTCATTCATCAACTGGCTCCACCTGCCGGTATAAACCCCATTTGTGTTGCCTGCTGGGTGGAAATGGAAAGCTCATAGACTCAGTCCAACCTCCAGGATTTTAGAAATACAAGGTGAACCTGTGGTGAGCTGCCCATATAGGCCAAAGGCCAGGAATGGTCTGTGCCCTGAACAAAGGTCAGGATTTTTTTTTCCCCATCTTTGCCTTTGGTGAGCACTTTGCTTTTGCCCTCTTTGACCCATCCTATGTGAATTTCCCATGCCTTTCCCCCGACGCACACGCTCTTCAAGGGACGGTGCAAAGTCTTTGTCAAGTAGCAATCTCTAACAATGAGAAAATTCCTCCTCAGCTGACTGGGGACAGATTGGAGCCAAACCATTTCCTTTACTCCCTAAGCACATTGTTTCCCTCCAGTGACTTCTGCAATCCAGAAACAGCTGCAGATTCCAGTAAAACAACATTCTAATCCAATCCCTCAAGCCATCTTTACCCTTTTGTGTTTCTCTCTGGAGGGAAGAAAGAAAAATCCTTGAAAAGTTGCCATGAACATTATTTCCAGGCATCTGTTAATGGAGATGTGAGCCAGGCAGGTCTTTTTGCTGGAGGAAAAGAGAGAGCAAAAAATGAAAGAAAGGACCATGTAAGAAATGATGGAGACCAGTTTAAATGAAATAAAGTTACACAATGGAAAAAGAATTGAGCAAAAACATTGCTTGTGCAATATTATTGAAATGAGCTATGAAGAGGACTTACATTGACCTTGCTTTTCACTTTGGATGAGCCAGAACGTCAGATTACTTCAATATTTCATTTTGGTTATTCTTAGTTAAACCTAACCTAATAAGAGAACATCAGGCTATATAAAAACAATACTATGAATTGAAGGTACATAAAGAGGATACTACTTCACAAAACAATTTACAGTAATACCCCTGTAATCAGCATCCTCCACAATGCATTTAAATGGTATTCCAATTTATACAATTATTTTTCATTTGCCCTTTAGGGGAAAACTCAGTTCTTCCCTCTTTTCACTCTCTGCTGTGCCTCAGATGCTGGTCCTTGTGAAATCAATACTTGCCCCTCTAGTTTCTGTTGAAATTAGTTCATAGATGGCATCAATCAGGATACTGAAAAGTGGAGTAAGGCTAAGATATTTCTTACTATGGCTCCCTTCCTGATGGATCACCATGGAGGGCTGCCTTCCTCTCCTAAAAGTCATAGGTGCTGTGAGGTGGGGGATATGCCCACCTCTTCATGCAACTGTGTTGCTCCTTCCCCTTGACCTTACATGTGTGGGTGGTGGGTAACAGAATCCCACTGTTGCTAACCTCAGAGTACTGCATTATCCTTTTCCGGTTTCTTGAGCTCATCCTTATCCCTGTAAACAGATGATTATTCCCTTAAAGTCTCCTCAATTACACAGTTTTGTGCTCTCTGATTCCAGGACATGCCCTGACTATTACAACGCCTAGTTTTCCCTTCCCTAGACAGCCTCTGCAATGTTGTGTTAGTGTCTGTGTGTCTCCTTCAAAACCTTAACCTGGTACCATGCACAAATGGTTCATGCTGTCCATCTTAGGAAAACCCTTCAGCTAGTCTGGCCCCTCGTCCCAAAGTCACATTATCAAATCCACGTAGTGAATCAGACATGATTTTACCTGTTTACACAAAGTCTACCCATCATTGTTGCTCAATACCTGCATTTAATGGAATTGCTGGTTTTGGTATGTAGTATAATGGAAAAGGTATTGTAGAAACCTTTTGGCCCAGATTCAACTCTCAGTACAGCTAGTTACTAGTTGGGTAACAAGGGGGAAACTACTTAAAGTTCCCAGAACCATATCTCTGCTTCCTCACTCATTCCTTTGTGATTATCACCACTGTGGCCAAGAAATCTGTCTCCCTAATTTGAAGAAAACAACCAGTGGTAGACTGAGGCCAGATTTCTGAGGAAGGGGGGATAGAAAAGGCAAAGTGAAGATGATAGAAGGTCTAGATATATTAGTAACATGAGGCAGGTTTATATCAATGTTGATATAAGATGCAGAACAAGCTCTGAGAGGAAAAAAACACGAAGAGTTGTACAATATGGGTAAGAAGAAATATTCCAATGTTGCTTGTTGAAGCAATTGTGCTGTGATATCAATCTTTTCACTGGTTGAAGAAAACAATCTAGCCAATGTAAAATAATAGGAAACTAAGTAGAAAACTGTTCAAAAGAAGAAAATAAGGTATGAACACAATTTTACCCCTTAAATATAATGATGTGTGCTAATGCTAGTACTATAAAACATTAAGAAAAATTCCCTTCAAAAACGTTTCCAGCAAAATGAGATTTTTAATTTTCCAACCAAGAATATGAGCACCATAAAGCAGTTCCCCTGGAATAAATTTATTTGTTCTTTTTGGATCACCCAGGTACTTCTGTGGGGTAGGGGAAAAGGTTTCCAAGCACCCCGGCCAGATTTGATGTGGACTGAAAGACAAGCTGAGAGAAAAAACAGGAGTGTTTGCACCATACTCTGAGTTCCATCATTGGCTGTTGGCGAATGTATTCTTTTGGGCAGTGGACCAAGTGTGCTTATCTAAATGACTGGTGTGAAGAATCCCAACAGGGGCACAAGGATTAGACTACTTTCAGTGCGGTCTTCAAAGGGTTGCTAGGAGGTAGATCAATGACATCAAGAACCTAGTACTCAGCACAGAGCGGGATTCTACAAATGTTCTTTATTATTTTTCATAGAGATTTAGAGTCTGTATACAATTTAGATAAAAATCTTATTTTTAAATTTGGAAAATCATTATGGTTGACATTTTCCCAGTTGGTCATGCCAACTATTGCAATCCTCCTGAAGGGTTATTTTTTTAAATCTCCTTTGTACTTATCTTCATGATAAACAATGAAGAGCATTTAACAACACTAAGAAACAAATAGTGAAATAAAAATACCACACAAGTATTTAAGTTGCTTGAAATCAACTATATGTTCAACAAAAGAAAATAATACAGATGAATATGTACATATATATG
This sequence comes from Uropsilus gracilis, assembly GCA_004024945.1. NCBI lineage: Eukaryota > Metazoa > Chordata > Mammalia > Eulipotyphla > Talpidae > Uropsilus > Uropsilus gracilis. Next base: position 48,780 of record PVHY01009316.1, on the reverse strand, counting down.
TAATCTTCCTCCCCTACAATATGGCCCTTAAATTCAAGCCAAATACTTCATCTGGTGCTCAACCAAAGAAACAGCCATGGCCATCTGTTTCAACTCTGGGGAAAACTAGCTGTGTTGAACTACTGAGAGATGGCACCGAGACCATAAAACCATGTGATCTGTACCATATGGGTGATCAAAGAGATTTTTTTTTTTTTTTGCTATATGTGATTTTTGCCCTATGTGTTGACTTGAGAATTCAAATTCCAAGTTTGGTATAAGACCACATCATGCAATAGTGCATGTTATTCCCTGTTGGACTTTCAGCATGTATGAAAAGTGACTTCTAACAATATCCATTATCATCTAAGGTTAATTTGGAGACTGTTTAAGCAGCCACATAGCTGTGAAGACACCAGCATCACCATGTTCCCTCCAATAAATTCCCTTGGTCCAGACTAACATCATTTATATTTTCAATGATTTATTTGAAGAATTACATACTGAGCATCTCCTACCTTCCAGGCACAGTGATCAGCTTCAGAGATACAGAAATGAATAAAACAGGCTTGATCTCTAGTCAATGCAGTTCACCTGCTAAATGGGGAATCAGTTATATGGATCAGTGAATCACAGAAATTTTGTCAGTCATTTATTCAACCAACACTCATTAAGAGTAAATGATGTGCTAGGCAATTTATTAGGCAATGGGTATGGTAATGGTCAAGAAAACAAATTCCTTTCAGGGAGCTTACATTCTACTAGGGAACATAGAAAATGAGCAAGGTATATATGCAGATTATTTGATAATATGATAGATACTTTAAAGCATAAAAAATAAATAAATATAGCAAACAGGCAAACAAGGGGATTTTAAATGTTGGAAGAGTGGTAGGTTTCAGATACAATGGCTAGTTCTTTCTGAAAAGGTGACTCAAGTGAAGACCCAAAAGAAGTGAAGTTTCTAGCCCAAGCAGTGTAAGGAGGGAGAGTATTTCAGGCAAAGGAAACTAACAGCAGAAATGTGCGTGCGTGCGTGGTGTGTGTGTGTGTGTGTGTGTGTCTGTGACTGGTGAGGAGAGAAGAACAGAAGCCAGATCATGCAGGGCCTAGTAAATCTAAGTAAGGAATGATTTTTACTAGGTGTATAAAGGGAAATCATGGAAGGATTTTGAGCAGAAGATAGCATAATTTGCCTTAGATATTAATAGGCTCATTCTCATTGTTGTGATGAAAATAGACTGCAGAGAGTTAAAGGCAAAAGGAAGGAGCCTGTGAGGATATTGTTGAAGTAATTAAGGCAAAATACAATTGTGGTTGAGACAAGTGGAGTGGTACAAGTGGTTGAATCCTGGATACATTTTGAAGGTAAACTCCAGAAGATTTGCTGACATGCTGAAAGTGGGTAATGAGAGAAAGAGAGAAAACTAGGATACAAGGATATCACAGTGACTTGTGGAATTGGAAAGGTGTGATTTCCTTTAATTCTGGAGAATGAAAAGAGGAATTAGCTTTAGAGGTGAGAGTGAAGTAGAAAGCTCTGGACTGTATTGAGTCTGACCTGCCACACTAGGATGTGTAGCTTGAGATGTCCCGGGCAACTAGATGTGCAAGTCTGAACTTCAGAGGCTACATCAGTTTGAGAGTCAGGGTCATAAAGATAATGTTGAAGCCTTGAGTCTGAATGAGAACATCGGGGATGTGAGCATGTAAAGAAAAGAAGTCAAAACTGGAGTTCTAAGGATTTCAGCCTTTAGAGCTCAGGGATATGAGGAGAAACCAGCCAAAACATTTGCGGAGGACAAGTCTGAAAGGTAGAAAAAAAAATGAATAGCACTGTTTTGTGTAAACTCTGAGAATAAAGTATACCAATGAGGAGACATGGAGTAACTGTCAGACTCTGAAAAACATCTCTTGGAAAGGCTACAGGCATCCATGAATAGTGTGAGGGAGGACACAGATGAAGTTGAGGACTTGGGGGAGTAGTGCTTAGCTGAAGCTTCATGAAGGAAGGCCAACTGTGAATCTACATCCAACCCTCTCCCTCACATGCACCATCCGTGATAGCTGGACAAGGAGCAGGCTCAGGGGAGGTACCAATAAGGTTGGAAGAAGAAAGAAGTTTAAAATAGCTTCCCCAAGTGGATCACATGGAACAGCCCACCTTCTTTCAGTCTGACAGTGTCACTTGAATTTTTGGGAGTAAGTATTCAGTGGTTCCCACAATATGACTCTTGACCCTCTCCATATAGAGAATTCTGGCCAATGTTGATTAGCCACCTTTGCCCATGTGGCCAGTCACAGTGCAGATAGAGGGAAAATCCACTGGGCCATCCTTTTTTCCAGACAAGAAGCAAGAAATAAAATCTAATGTGACTAAATAAAGTAAGTACAGATTCTGGAGTCAGATAAAGACACAGATTTGGATCCAAGAGCAACTGTTTATCTGTGTGTAAACTTGGGTGAGTCACTTAACCTCTCTGAATCTCTATTGCTGAAAAGGGAAAGCACTAATGTTCCACTTCATAGAATAGTTCTAAGGAGTACCCACATTATGTGAAAAGTATCTGGCACTTAGAGCACTCCACAAATGAGAGCCATTCTTATTATCAATACCATCCTCATTATTTCTACTGAACCATAGAGATTTCCTCATCTCAGGCAAGTGAGAGGAGCATTTGCCAAGAACAGAGGAACCAGAACAGGGAGCGAGCTCTCCAGAACTGATCACAGATGACTTCTCTCACTTCTTGTTGGCCATTTGTAGTTGTGGGTTTGCTCATTTATCTTTATACATGAACTATCGCTGTTGTCATCCTCCAGCAAAAACAAAAAGAACCTCAGAACATGGCTTATCCTGGCATATCCCTTCATCTTTTCTGCAGGGTAATCTGTCATTGCTACCCAGGGACACCAACTGGTGGGGGGTTCTGACAACCATCTCTGTGGTTTCTAGCCAGATCTCACTAGCTAAGTGAGGTGGTTAGTCAGTAAGGTTAATAGGTTAACATTGGCAGGGGGATGTGTGATGGGGGCTGGTGGATACTCAGATATGGTGCTTGGGAGGGCAAGAATGGTTCAACCTGGTGTCAGGGGTTCTTACTGGATTACAAACCGAAGTCACAGCCTTCTTCAGTCTCTGAAGAGTTTGCAATAACAAAGATATGGACCATGTAACCCTGCATGTTTCCAGCCAATGTGACTTGCTCCTTTTACATTTATTTGACTGCCCCAGGTGTTAGCACCCAACCCAGTAAAACCAACATTTATTAATCCCTGACTGTGTGCTAGACAGTACAGTGGCTAATGCATTTTACATATGTCCATTTAATTCTCACCACAATTCCATGAGGCCAATATTTACTAGTATTAGTCATTATTATTTGCTCCATTTTAGGAATGAATAGAGGTCAAGAGAGGTTAAGCAATTTATTTAAGGTCACCCAGTTAATAAGATTGTAAGATTGTCAAGTGTTACTGATTTCAGACTTCCAGCTCTGAATTGCAGTGCTAAGGAACACTTTTCATACTTTAGAGTGAAAACAGACTGGGGGTGGGAGAATTTGTTAAGATGAAGGTATCTGATTCAGATATTTGAGTGGGGCCTGAGAAGCTGAATTGCTAGCCAGCCCCAGGCCATGTATCTGTCCGTGGACAATACTTGGAGCAGCAAGAGGCTTGTGATGTAGGTTAGGTTGACAATGCTTAGTAGTTTTCTCTTTGGATAAGCCTGGATTTTGGTCTTGGATAAGAAACATTTAAACAATTTATGGATTATGTATATGTTGAATAACAAATGACCCCAAATTTAGCAGTTTCATTCTTTTTGTGGTGCAGACATCTGGGAAGAACGTGACTCTGTTCAGAGTTCCAGGAGGCTCAATCAGGGTATCACTCCTGCTGTTGTCACTGAAGAGTTCAATCCTTTTGTCTAAGCTTATTCAGATCATCCCAGAATTCAGTTTCTAACAACTAGAGGACTGAAGTTCATTTTCTGGCTGACTGTCAAATGGGCCCCACTCTCAGTTCCTAGTGTATTCCTGGTCACCTGGTTCTTCCATCACCAAAGGTAGCATTGGAGAACCTTTCTTTTGTTGAATCCTCATCATTCTTCAACTCTCTTCGACATTTCTGTCACTAACTTTCAGATCCTGATTTAAAGGGATATGGATCTAACCAGGTCAAGACCAAGACTCTTTTAAAAGTGTGTACTCCTTTAAAGTTTGGAGTCCCTGGTACCCCTCAGTAACATGCTAACACACATAGATTAGTGTTTGAATAAATATGAAAATGCTTGAGCATACCAAGGGTCAGAAATTCTGGGGACCATCTTAGAAGTCTGCCGATTATAAAACGTTTCAGTTTTCTTTTCTTTCTTTTTTTTTTTTGAATTTATTTTATTTTATTTTTTAAAAATTTATTTATTTTAATTTATACATATATATTTCACATCAATCACATCATTGTGGTCCCCAGGGGTCCCCCACCACCTCCTCTCCATGGCCACTCCAGCTGGTCCCCTCTGGCAGTTTTGTACTTTCATTTGGTTGTCCATATATTACTGAAACCATTTGGTATCTGTTTTTTTCCTTCTGACTTGTTTCTGCCAGTATGATTTCTTCTAGGTACATCCATGTTACCAGAAAAATCACCAAATTTGTCATTTTTTATTGATGCATAATATTCCATTGTGTATATATACCACATATTTTTCATTCAGTCATCTTTTTTGGGTCATTCTGTTTAGGTTTTCTGAGTGAGTTCCTTGGAAGACTGACCAACGTTAAAGTCGAGATGGTATCAAGTACCTTGTTTCTGCTTTTGTTTTTATTAATTTATTGTAAGCCCTCCCCCTTGCCTTTGAGTAGTAGACCTTACCAGCAATGGTTTCAAAACCAAAACAAACTGACTTGGGGGAGATTCCAGTGAATTGAGCAAACCCCTTTTGCTTGTTTGTCATTGTGTACTGAACGTGTAAAATAGAAACTGACATGTAGGTCATTTGCGGTTATTTCACTGACTCATAACCAACGTCCAGTATAAGTCTGTAGATGCAGTGATATTTACACAGGACAGTAGCTTCTTCTCCAGGGACTCTGAGTGCTTCATAGACGGCTTGAGCTGATAAATATCAATGCCTTCATTTTAAAGGACACTGTGTAATACCTTGATGTCAAAGTTCTGACTCAAAGTCCCAGGACACAAGCCCATTTTTCTGAGTTCTATCCTACTTTTCTTCCAATGACATAACTACATTACTCATAAAATGTCAACCTAACATTGTACTCCTTACATGGATATGAGAGAACCCACATTAAAGTAGCAAATGAGAGACAAGCCCCTAGGAATAGGTAAAAGGAGGGAATTCCCAGGGGTTTTCTCCAGTAGGGAGATTTCCCTTGGAAGTCAAACAGAGAAGTAACATGCACCCTCTGTGGATTCTGGCTTTGGAGATTATGGCCAAGGACAACCCCAGGTCAGGAGGTGGACCTGGTCAGGACAAGCTTCTGTTTCCAATAATACTCCTTAAGATCCCTGTATCTGCAGCAAGGTCACCATGTGGGAAATACCATTTTCTTTTCCTTTCTTTTTTTTTTTTTGGTGTGTGTTATTTATTTATTTAAATTATATATATATATATACATATACATATATTTCACATAATTGTGATCCCTGGGGGTCACCTACCACCTCCCCTCCCTGGCCACTCCAGCTAGTCCCCTCCCCCAGTTGTGTACTGCTGTTTGGTTGTCCATATATTAGTGAAACCATTTGGTTTCTGTCTTTTTCCTTCTGACTTGTTTCTGCCAATATGATTTCTTCTAGGTACATCCATGTTACCAAAAAAAAAATGATCAAATTTGTCATTTTTAATTGATGCGTAATATTCCATTGTGTATATATACCACATCTTTTTCATCCAGTCATCTGTATTGGGGCATTTGGGTTCTTTCCATGTCCTTGCAATTATAAATAGTGCTGCAACAAACATTCGAACACAGGCGTCCCTTTGTACCCACATTGAAGTCTCCTTTGGGTAGATTCCCAGAGGAGTGATTGCTGGGTCAAATGGTAGTTCCATTTTCATTAGTTTGAGGGTCCTTCACACTGCTTTCTATAGTTGCTGGACTACCAGTATAAAAGTGTTCCTTTCTCTCCATATCCATGCCAGCACTTGTTGTCTGTTTTTTGGATGTGAGCCATTCTTAATGGTGTAAGGTGGTATCTCATTGTGGTTTTGATTTGCATTTCCCTGATTGCTAGTTACGTTGAACTGTTTTTCATGTGCCTGTTGGCCATTTGGACTTCCTCTTTGGAGAAGTGACTTTTTAGATCTCCCCATGTTTTAACTGCTTTTTTTTTTTTTTGCTTTGTTTTTGTTAAGTTGTGTGAGTTCTTTGTGTATCTTTGTTATCAGACCCTAATCACTTGTATGGAGGGCAAAATTTTTTTCCCACTCAGTTGGGATTCTTTTTGTTTTTTCTGTTGTCTCTTTTGCTGTACAGAAGCTTTTTAGTTTGATGTAGTCCCAACTGTTTGTTTTCCTTCATTTTTTTTTTGCCATCTATAGATGTGTCCAAAAATGGATTTCTGAATTGTAACTCATGAAGGGTTTTGCCCAGGTTTTCCTCTACGTATTTTATGGTTCCCAGCTTGCTCTCAGCACAGAACACAGTGAGGGAAAAGCCCCATCTTTTGCAACCTCAGCATAAAGAGGGCAAACTTTGGAGACGTGTGACTTCCTCCAGAATTTGAAAGATACAGCTGAGTTTACTGCCCTCAATTTCATTTTTGCCAACATATAACAAGCTCTGTTTTGCATTTTTGGTCTCATGGCATCATTTTTAAAATATGAATCATAAAAGCAGTGCATTTCTAAACTGTGCCTGCTGAGACTTGCTTTATCGCTCTCCTATTTCACCATCAATAAAATGATGCTGTCATTTCAGCTGGGAGGTATTTAGATTGTTCCAGACAGAAAGCTGACTGATCATATGGGTATGTGAGTATGAATAATGTGTGCTTCTGTTGTGTGTGTGTCTCCTTAATGGGACTGCACAGGAAATTATCTTATCTGAGCAACGAACGAATAGATACATTTTGATGGGAACTGATTACTAAGTTGAAACCTTCTATCAAATTTTCCTGCACTATTGTTTTTGCACTAGGAGACAAAGAAAATTGCTTATGAAAGTCATCATTAGCAAAAATTCTATGTTATAACTTCTAAATAGAAGAATAAATATAGGTTAGTAAAATAGAGACTAGGAATAAAATAAGGTTGCAACTTTAATTTAAAGAAAATTCTAAGCTGGATCTTGGGAGATTTAGAAATGATGGTAAATGCTTAAAAAGGGAGCATATCAATTTAGGAAGACAGTAGAAATCTTGGCAGATAAATGTGTGTGTGTGTGTGTGTGTGTGTGTGTGTGTGTGTGTGTGCTTGGCTCCAACTTTAAGGTGAATTTTAAAAAAAATCCCAGGATGATGGTTCAGTTGATGGCACAGTAGAAAGGACTCAGAGGCCAGCCAGGAATCCTGGAACAAGGAAAGCATTCCCAGAAGGTCTTGGCAGAGAAAGTCTGATCATGAAGGAAGGGAACCAGTCACTGCCAGGGAGGATGAGAGATGAAGGCCAGGTGGGTGGAGCACAAACCTACCCAGTGGAGCTCAGGGCTCCCTGAAATCCAAATCAGCCTCTCTGAGTAGTGGCGAGCAGGGCCTTCCCCTCAGAGAGTACCATCCAGAAGTGGGGTTTCGCATCTTAAGGAAGATTGGCAGGCACAAGAATGCACATCCAATCTAGAACAAATAGAATGAATATAAGTGTTGTGAAAAAGGGATGCAGACTGCTGGGGACTGCAACTGGCTCTGACTCCAGAAAGAGTTAGGGTGGCCCAACAGTAAGTCTGAACAATGCTCTTCTTTTGAAAGCCAACTTAGACTTCAAATTCTTTCAGGATGCTCCCAGTATTCTGTTATTCCCCACTTGGGTTGACTGCCACACCATAGAATCTGGCATATGATGTCCAGACATTTAAGTTTAAGTTCCTGTCTTCAAGGGGTTTTTAATTTAATGGGGGAAGGGAAGGTCCACACACACAGAACAAAAAAATAGGTCTGTGTGCCCATCAGTGGTATCAAAGACATATTGTAGCTACTCAGGAAAAAAACAAAACAAACAGTACATGTTGGAGAGATGAGGAAATTCTTAAAGAAAATGTGAGTCTTGGGAGATGGTTTGAAGTTTTTACACAAAGAAGAGTAGATTCTGGGCATCCAGGAGTGGAAGATGGAGGTGGCGAAGAAGGAAATATCCTGAGAGATCTCTCTCATTTTGTTTCTACCCAAAGGGAAAGAATTGAGCCTCTTGTTCCTACAAAAAATGCCACAAGAGGGACAGCTAGTGAGTCTTGGGGAGTGGCAGATAAAGGAAGTGAAGTTTGCTGGATAAGAAAAGAACGTGATCTGCCAGGTGTGGTGGTGTGCACCTGTAATCCCTGTGCTGGGAGGCTGAGGCCACGGAATGCTTGAGTTCATGGGTTCGAGAGTACTCCAGGCAATGTAGCAAGACCTAGTCTCTAAAAATTCATCGGGTGTGGTGGCCCGTGCCTGTAATCCCAGCTACCTGGGAGGCTGAGACTAGGAATCACTTGAGTCCGTGGGTACCCCAGGCAACATAGCGAGACCTAGTCTCTAAAAACAAACAAACAAACAAACAAACAAACAAATAAATGTGATCAAAAAGATTGTGGCAGCCCTGATATGTGGCCAGGAGTCCTATCACAATGGTGCCAACAGCAAGTCTGCAGGGCATTTTTTTTTAACTTTCTGCCTATGCTCCCTGCATCATTCCAAGACTTTATTTCCCTTCCATGTATTTAGTGTTAGCTATTGAATCAAATTTTCCTACTAATTAAAACCCTTAGGAGCTTTGTTAACAACCCCTCCCCCCATTGATAACAGAATGTTATGAGTGGTGTTCCAATAACTCTGGATCTCACTGCTGATGGAATATCAGCTGTTTAGCATCATCAAGAAGAGTGTCACCCTCAAGATGACTAATCTATATTGAGGGGGATGAGTCAACTCAGCTTATTTATCTACCTTCACGGCTTTTACTGTAAAAAAAAATGCGTATTAATGTATTTCTTTACCACTGGCAGTTGCCTTTCCTAATCCACTGCTGCTGAAGACATTCCTAATGGCTAATGTCATATTCCAGGATACTGGCCTATAATGCTGATGAGAAAAGAACAGGTCTTGAAACCTCGGCTCTCTTTGCAGGAGCAGCAAGAAATAGGAGCTGGGATCATTTCTTTCATTTAGCAGCTGCATAAGCAGACTTGACATTTGGATTGGAAAAGTATATCAACTCACCCCAATTGAGAGAAATTATTCTTTCACCTTAAGAAAGTAAAGTACCACTGAGGAGGCATTTCCGTGGGTTTGTGTGGGAAAAAGCCAGACACCTACCAGGTTCCTTGGTGATCTGGGCAAGGTGCTGGTGTGCGTGGGCATTAATGACGAAGACTGACACCTGATTAGTAATTTAAAGCAGATTGTTTTCAACCTCACTTAATCCTCTTACAGACTTGAGATAAAGAAATGATTTTTTATGATGTATTCTACAGATAAGGAAATAGACTCGGTTTCTTAAGCAACAGTCAGTGAGTTGCAATCCAGAAATAAATCTAATCTCTCTGAATCCCAATTTCAGTCTTCCTAGTAGAAGATTCTACCAGAGGTTCTGGTACACTATATGGCAGTTGTGAGATGTTTCACACAATAATTTGTCATTAATGAAAAAATTAAATTTTTTTAGTGTGGAATATTTTTAATTAAATAATTTATTTATATATAAATTTCACATTTTTGTGATCTCTGGCATTCACCTCTCCACACTCCCTGACTGTTCCCACCCTGTTCCACTCCCCAACCCCAAGCTGTGTACTTTAATTTGGTTGCTAGCTTCTTTTGACTTTTCTTCATGGCTTTTTGTTTATCTTTCCCATGTCCCATATAGTAGTGAAACCATTTGGTTTCTGTCTTTTTCTTTTTGACTTGTTTCTGCTAATATGATTTCTTCTAAGTCCATCCATATTATCATAAAATCATCCAATTGTCATTTTTTTACTATTTTTTATTTATATATAAATTTCACAACATTGTAATCGAAAAAATTAAATTTGATGATGATTTATTTTAGAATCATAAGGTAAGCAATGTCTCTCTCATGTTTTCAAATTCAAATATGCTTCTTGGAGCAAGGGAAATGCGTCAAATTGCAGCAAGCTACCTGGGGAATCTTGTTAGGAGTCCCATGCAACAAAGAATGAGGTGGAAGAGAATGATAGCAATCTTTGAGGTCAGCTTGCAGATCAGGGATTTTTTGGAACATGTCCAAACCCATCTTTATTAGGAGTTGGGGTCTCTTTTATACCTTGCCAAAGAATGATCACAATGAGGTAACAAAGAAGGAAAAAATCCAGGATCCCAAGATGTATGACAGGTAGGCATGAGGATGTGGCTACTTTACTTAAACAGGAAAAATACCTGTGGAAGTAAATTTTCTTATCTTTCCAAGGACATGTCTCTTTCTGCAGGATATTCGTAGGAGGTTAGGGGGCTGTTGTCACAGATAAGAGACTTGTCAGAAACCATCTCTAGTGTGCCAGAGAGGAAGAGAAAGATAAATGTGTTCCGTTATCTAAGGCATATCTCTTTTTTTTTTTTTTTTTTTGAGACTAGGTCTCA
>PVHY01009316.1:0-37943 GCA_004024945.1 Uropsilus gracilis | reverse complement strand
AGAGACAACAACAGTTGCCATGATTACACATTATTATCCTGTTTTACTTCCCTATGAAATGGGAGGGACACTTGAAACTGTGTCCTCCGATGAGATCGCATGCCTTGACAGACTCATTCTTGAATATCTCCAAGGACAAAGGTGGAGAGTCGCTACAGTTCATCACCCAGTCCTCCCAGCAGATCTGACTATAGGTACACTGGTTCCATTCTTTTGGACTGCTCCTCAGTGTCAAAGCTGGATACTCATCCCTAATGCCTATGAATATACCTTTTTAATAGTACATTTTATATTATAGTAATATATATGAGTTGTGCATGTTCACATGTATGATACATATATAATGCACTTTTTTGCTTAAAGGGAAAACTTGTATAAGTAACTCAATTTTTATTTGCATATAATGTTAAAACTACAGATACTGATGCAGCTGTATGAACTGCAAGGGGTTCAATCATAGAAAGGGTGGATTTGTTACTATAACCCCACCATCCTTGTGTTCTTTAGCTTTTGGTCATCAATTTTGCACAGGCCCTCAGCCCCAGGTAGAAATTCACTCCCAATAATTCCAGTGGGTTTTCAACTGAGTGTCCTTGTAGCATTGGGCTATTGATGTTATTTGCCTTATGTCACTGCTACTGCCTGTTCCAAATTGTTGCTCTGAACTCCTGCATCTGCTGCCTTCCCTTCCAGGATTGCTTTGCTCCAAGTGGGATGATACCATTCCTCTTTCTTCATCCCTCACAAATCACACTTCTTACATAAGCTTTATTGTGGGCTACAAACGATTCCTGATGGTTCAGGATTGTTGTGAACTTCTCAAATCACTGTTACTGCCCATGTACTTGCAAAGGGCTTTCTATTCCATCCCATTGCCAGAGCTCCTCATCCACTCATACCTCATTACTCCTGTTCCTTATGCAGTCTCAAGTAACTGGCTACAGCCTCACCAATTCCAATTCTTTTCTTTTACAAAACAATAAAGACTTCTTTGTTTTATTCTCTTCCTCTGCTCTGAATGGGGGTCTGTGTGGAATTGTTCAAATAGAAATACAGGCCAACAACACCAATCATGAAAAAAAAAGATGCATATCTCCTGTGATAAATTATGACACTGTTCTGAGAGGCAAAAGTGTAAGCACTTTCCCCCCATAGAATTGTTTTTCTTCTGAACAGACTGCAAAGAGACATATGATAGTTGTTAAGATCAGTGGGCATGGGAGTCAAACCATCTGGGATGTGAATCTTGGCTCAACCATCTATAATCTGTGTGACTTTGGGCAAGGTCTCTGTCCATTAGTTTCCTCACTATTACAATGGGGACAATTGTACTTACCTCAAAAAGTTGTTGTGAGAATTACAAAAGGCAATGGAGGTGAAGTGTTTTCATTCTAAGGCTAACACATGGTTGATGCTCACCAAATGGTGAGTGTCACAGAGTAAGGTGAAGGAGTAGATTGCTCAGGGAAGAGATGAAGCCTGTGATCAGCACGAGCCCATCAAGAGGGATGAGTGTACCAAGCGATAGGGCTCAAAGACACATGCTTCCACCACTGACGTCCTCTCAGTCTCCTGAGAAAGATGGAGACATAACTAATAGTAATATTAATAAATAACTATAAATAAATAACCGTAGCTCTCCTGGCCCCCTGTGTCTCTGCCGGCACCTCTTTCTCAAACCTCCCACTTCCAAAGGCAGTTCCCAGCCCACCTGTGACTATGTAGGTATTGCTTTTCACAAGTGGGTTCCTGATATAGGGGCAGTTCTTATTTCTATGCAGACAACCTTTACTTTCCCTTTTAAAAAAATATTAAACCTACTCTTTATGGATGTAAAAATAAGCAAATAAATAAATAACCATAATACAGTGTGATGGTGTTATAGCAGAAGTCTGTACTTGTCAAAGGATTTTTGGGTTAGGGATAGGTGTTCATTTCTACCCCACTAGAGGAACACAATGCAGATTATATTCTCCTAGCAGTATTTCTGGTTATCTAGATGTGGCCAGTCCCACCACCAACCCACAGCTTAGGGAACCAAGATATGTCTCAACTCCTTCTTTGCTGCCAGGCTCTTGTAGGATGAGTTAGCAAGACTTTTTCCTCTTTTAGCCTGTAGAACGAGCACGTGGAGTTTTGCATCTTACCTATGATTGTGCAGCCCAGTGGGTGTGCATATGTGTAAGTGTGCACACCTGGTCCTAGGAGAGAGGGGGTAAAAGGGTGCAAAGCACGTGCTCATTCTTGACAGAGAGAATGCCAGAGAGAGGGAAGCCAGAGAAAGTGTGCAGAGATTATTGGAGGCCAGAGACTCACCTGACTCCCAGCCTCCCCAGCCTTGCCCTGGCCCTGGCCCTGCCCTGCCTTGCCTGGTTTGTCTGTGTAACTACAAGAATCAAGAAAGGACCTTCACAGATTGGTGCATCTAATGCTTGTGCACAACTGGCTTCACAAACAGGATCCTGCCTGACAACTGGAGGTGAGGGTTGGTTACTCTACTGCTCCCCTTTCATCTATAGCCTTGAAGGAGTCTTCATACCCCATCACAGGCTGCCTCTTGATTAACACTCTAGGCATTCAACAGTCAGCTAACTGCCCCCAACCCTACAGAGATTAATCATTCCAGGTCTAAAAGGAGCCTAAGTTAATAAGTAGAATTTTAAGCAAGTGCATTATCTTAAGTGACTTAAATCATTTAGGTTATGCTTTATTGCTTTTTTTTTTGCTTTATTGCTTTTAATTACTTACATTGTGAGTACAAATCCTGAGTAGACACATTTCCAAATAGCAGTGATGAGTAAATTGCAACCATTTGTAGAATTTCAAAATCTTTTTTACTCTAAAAGCTCCTAACCTCCAAAATATTTTATGACCTAGGGTAAATTAAAGAAACTATATGACTTATTTCTTTGTTGATTAAAATCAATACAAATTCAGATTTTTAAACAGAATATTGGCAGAGCCACAGAACAAAAAAATGGAACTTTGCTTTGAGACCACATACAATTAAGGTTGATGGTTGAAAAAAAAGCAAAGTTAGATTTAAATTCATACCTGTTTAGGAAAGATGTCAAGAAGCTATGATATTTAAAAATATAAAATAAAACCATTAAAATATTAGAAGAAATTCAAAGTTACTTACCTTAATGTGGGCAAGTCCATTCTAATTATGATATTAAATCCAGAATCACAAAAGGAGAAACCAATATACCCAGCCCCATTACATAAACATTTTCTGCATAAGCAAAGTCAGAAGACAAATGACAAACTGAACTGAAATGTTTGCAGCTCTATTACAGACTGGTTGCCAAAGATTTATTTCCTTAATGTATGCATTCCTACAATTCAGAAAGGAAAAGATCTTGTCTTTTAGACAATAGGTTGTTTTGTAGCAGTCTAATCTATTTTAGAATAAAGGAATGGGAAAGAAATATGGACTGGCAGGGCCTGGAAGAGAAAGTAAAAATGACTCCTAGGCACATAAAATGACTCCACCTTACTCACAATAGAAAATGCTAAAATTAAAATTACATTGAGGAATGAATTTTCAATAATCAAAAGACTGAGATCACATTCATTAAACAGGCACTTTCATACCCTGGAAGAGGGAGTATAAATTGGTGCAATAGTCAGATAATTTGGCATAAACCCCACTTTTAGGAATTTATACTCTAGACATTTATGCAAATGTACAAAATGAAATATTATTTTATCTACTATAGCAGTGTTTTTAAAACAGAACATTAGCCACCTAAATGTCCATTTATATGCATTAAATAGTGTCAATCCATATAAGACAATGCAATGACCAAAAAAAGAGAATGACAAAAAGGTCTTTTTGTGTTGATTTGAAAATCTCCAATATATATTGTTAGGTAAAAAATAAGCAAGGTGTGGAACTGAGTGCATAGCATGCAATAGTTTGTGTATAAAAAATGAGTGCATATGCAAATGTATGGGTCTGTGTTTGTGATTATGTACATATATGTACTTTTTTCCTTGAACATGTATTATGTATCTTTGTGACACTGGGGTTAGTGGAGGGGTGTATGCCCTACTATATCTTTGTTTTTTAAAAGATATTCATCTAGGTGAAGGAGTCACCCATTAAAATGTTTAAAAAATTAAAAAAAAAACAAGCCCCAAATTGTAAAACTAACAAATGATCTCATTTCTAGATTCTATTCCATCTCTCTAATTTTTAACATAATCTAGTTTTATTTAGTTATCTGCCTTCCCAACACACTCACTATCCTGGACTGGCTGGTCTAAAGGTAATTCCATTCCCCTGACCAGCAATCGGTTCAGGAACCCTGGCCAATGTCAATCAGTGTGTAGCTTTGCCCTGGGAACAGGAGTTGACTCAGAAACAGGCATGTGACCAAAAGTGTGCTAGAGGATCAGGGGAAAGCAGTTTCCCAGCTGTACATGAGCTTCACTTGATGTCGCCTCTGTATGAAACCAGTAACAGCTACCACCAACTGCCTCCATGAAGGAAGCAGCCCAAGGTCAAGGCCAACACCTGGGGCAGCCATGCGTAGTAAGCACTGTGGAGAAATATATCCAGAGCCACTAAAGTAAACTGCCCCTGAATCCTGCCCTACCGCCTGGACTCGCTGTTAGATGTGGCAACACTTTCCCTTATTATTTATGTGAGTTTGAATTGAGTTTTCTGTTAGTTGAAGCTGCAGGCTAATACCCACGGTGCGCAGAGGAACATGTTTCCAAGAATCTAAGCGAAACACATGGGTAAGTCAGAAGGAAAAAATGCCTCCTGAAGTTTCTCAGACTTAGCAGACTGCCAAGGCACATGGCATGTGTTGACATAAAAACTTTCCAAATCAGGCTCTGAACTCCAATTAGAATATAGTGCAGAAGTATTTAGGGGGAAGGGGTGGAGAGACTGAGAAGAAAGACACCAAACATTTATAGTGGCTGTGACTGGGTAGGGGGTTTATTAGATATGTTTATCCCCTTTCGCTATAGTTTCTTTAGAGAAAGATTAAAGAAAGTGAATGTCTTCCTTCTAAGAAGAAAAACTAAATACCAGCCCAAAAGGCCACTTGGAAGCAGACAGCAGAGAACCAAGCTAAGCCCCTATAAGTTAATGTCAAAAGACTAAGGCTACATTGATAAATGCTTTGAAAAATTTCTTCATAAATTAGAGATTAGGAAGTTTAAGAATTCCCAGTAAACCCCCGTTTCTTAGGAGTAAGGGACTTAAAACAAAACCCCCAAAGCAAATTCAGATTACAGCTGTAAAACTTAAAGCAGAGCTCATTTTTCTCTTCTTTAAGACAATGATTTCCACAGATATTTTTGAGGTATCATTTTTGGAATCATCTCTATCATGGAAATTGTTTTGATTTTCTGGTAATTACCCCAGGCTGAGAGGGTCACTACATGGTTTAAGTTGGGCCTCTTTAGCATCTTCTGAAACAGGAAGCTCCTGAAAGATAAATCTCTTCCTATGCTTCTACTGACAACCTTTGAGGAGTAGGAAAATAAGGACGTCCACAAAGGAGACTCGAGTTCATAAGGATGAGGGAAGAAAGAGGAAGCCAGGAAGACAGAGCAATGGTCCAGAAGCAAAGCGATAAAGTATGGTAGGAAATGAAAAGTTACTGTTGTGTTTGGCAACTGGGAAATCACTGGTAACTTCTATAAAAGCCGCAATTCTGTGTTAAGTTTAAGGCTGGTGTGCAATAACGTTTCAGTCAAAAGAAACTTAGATAACGGAACCACTGATTGGTCTCTGAACCAACCCTGAACCAACACTTAAGAACAATGGGAACACATCCAGGAGCATCAGCCTGCCCCCTTTTTCCAATGGACATTCTCCATACCACCTGGCCCCATTAGAGACCCTACTTTCCTTAGGAAACATGGCCTACACCCACTTCCCTCCACAATCTGCCCGATGTTTCCCCCTATTTAGGGCCCATGCCACTTTCTACTTCTTCCTGTGAACACTTCAAATGTGGCTGGTATTGTAAATGTATTTTTGTCTGGTTTTATAAATTGTACAGGTCTCATTCACCGTATGTTATTACCAAGTACTCAATCTTGCAAGAAAAGGAAGAACTCTTATGATTTCTCTATGCCTTCTATCTGAACATTATAGTAAACAGACTTACATTTTAATAATCTATACCCTTGTTACCAAGTGTGGTCCAGTTGGTAGAAGCATCAGCATTGTCTGACAGCTCTTTTTAAATATAGGCTATCAGTTCTGCCATAGATGGTAGATTCAGAGCCCTCGTTTTAATAAAATCCCCAGATGATTCACATGTATAAAGTTTGAGAAGCACTGTCCCACTCATTACAAGCCCAATCCTTCTGCAAGATAGCAACAAAATGACTCATTTAGTGGACAGAAAAAAAAAAAAAAACACTTCTCTGTAAAGTACAAGCGAGGGTCGAAGCTAGAGTAGAAGGAGGCTTACCGAGAGTGCCTATTTATGGGCAGGAGAAAAATGCCCTGGAAAGAGATGCCAGTAGTACCTGCCAGGCCAACGTTAACAAATTGAGTGAGATTTAGAGACTGCAGGAGGTTGTTGAAAGCACAGGTGGAGGAATTTTCTTAGTCAGAAAAACACCTATTCCACTAATGGGGGAAAAAAAGCAGAAAGGGAAAGATGCATGTGTAGATTAAATTTAGAAGTATGAGAGCAGGAAATTGAGAGATCACAGCATGATATCCTCTAATAACTTTGTGGGGTGGGAGTGAGACTGGTATAAATGTCATGAGAACATTGGTGGGATTTTAAATTTCATTAAGCAGGCTGCAAGAGACACTGAGCAAGAACCAAAGAATTGAGGAAGGAAGAATCCAGGGAACAACTGGGATATGGACTAGGAAAGTTGACCTTTGTATTAGAGGCAGAAAAAGGAAAAAGTCTAGAGTTGTGGTTTTGGTTGATGGCATAGGTGGGAGGGAAAAGAGTATAAAACACTTGCCATGGTGAGATGGAATTGCAATGCTAGAAGGCCTAAACTAGATAAGAAAATGTAGTGACCTTGGTGGTCCGGGATCAGGGGAAAGAGGAAAAATCTTTAAAGGATCAGGGCCAGTGTTTTCAATACTGCTTTGCAGAAAAAGAGTTTATTTAAAATGGAGATCTCAGCCCCATGGGAGACATTAAGTTTAGCAAGTCTTGAGACAAACCTAGAGACCTACATTAGTTTTCCAAGTTAGTCATTATTTTGAAAAATGATTCACATGTGCTTGATAGAAAATGCAGAAAACACAAAAATATACAATGAAAAGTCTTTTATTCTGCCACCATATTCTCAGATGTCCTGTTAAGGATTTTAAACAACGAATCCTATACAGTACAGTGCACTCTATTCTTTAGGCATTTAAAAATATATTATAGGTACACTTGTACACTGTCTTTTAATTTAACCATATACCTTAAAGATCAATCCATATCAGTTCATTAAAAACAACATCAATATTTCATTGGCTATTCCTTATTTTATTTTAAATTAAATAAGTTTTTATTGAAATAACATTGGTTTATAGTGCTATATATGACTTCAAGAAACTGATTTATACATCCTCAAATGTATGAAATTCCTTATTTTAATATTAAGGATGGAAAATAAAGGTGTTGATGTTTCTTTTATCAGTGATTCCCAACAATTTTCCAATACCTCATATATAGATGGACCACATTTTCAGTAGAAGATTGTGATGTGGACAAGGCACTGAAAAACACTTAAAGGATTTGAAAGCATAGTGAGAGTAAATGATGAAAATGCTAAGAAAGAATGAGAAAGCTAGAAAGATAGGGAGGTTTTACTGTGCATCATAATCTCCTTTGAGAGTTTTTATCCTGAATATATCATTCTCTTAGGTAATATAGACAAAATATACTTTTGATGCACAAATTAGAAATTGATTCTATATATATATATATTAGAAACTGCTGAATTCCAGTGAAGATAGGCAAAGTAAAAACAAAAATAAAGCCTAAAAGTCAAACCAAACAACAAATAAAATTGGTAAGAATACATTTCCATGTGCTGTCAAGGTTTACAGAAAGAAAGCTGTGAAAATTCTTCAAGGAAAGGATCTTTTATTACATCACTGGAATTGTCTTTCTTTGCCATTAGAAAAAGGATTCCAAGTCGGGCACGGTGGCTCGTGTCTGTAAGCTTCAGCCTATGAAGTGGCTGGGGCTAGGGATCACAGTTCAAGTCCCGCCTGGGGCCTGTAGTGAGACCTAGTTCCAAAAAATAGCTGGATGTGGTGGCACATGTCTGTAATCCCAGCTATCTGGGAAGCTGAGGCTGGGGATTGCTTGAGTCTGTGGTACCCCGGGCAACAAGAGCCTGCGGTTCCACAGGCAAAAATAGTGAGACCTAGTCTCAAAAAAAAAAAAAAAAAAAAAAGGGATTCCAGAAATGAAATCAGTGAGTCTGTAACATTCAATTTCCCAGGATTCTTCCATTCTCCCTGGCTTTCTTGACTGGGGTTAGGGCTAATTTAGAAAGTAGAGAACTCTGGATGGAAACACAGTTTTATCTGATTCCACACCCATGCTCTTTCCACTACTGAGCACTGCTTCCCACCAAGGAATGTTCTTAGTACTGCTTGCCAGAGGAGCCAGACGTTGAGCCTCCAGAAGTGACAAGTCTCTCATTTCTGCACAATTACAGGCAAGTCCTCCAGATGACACTGGTACTCCTAATTGGGTGAGCTCTTCTGAGAATCACCCAGCTTCATTAGTTTGCCCAAAGGGTTCTGCTGAATTCTGTTACCCTGGCTAAAGTAAAAAGGTAGATGCCTTTTTATTAAGCATACTAGACTAGACTTTTAACTGACATAGAAGCATCTTTTAAATTTCAAAAATATGGGAATTAACATGCTTCATTGTTTTTAATTCAGGGAGTTTGGCAAAATCCAATACTTAGGGAGTTTGGCAAAATCTTATATACTTCCCCTTTTTACTGCCCTGCACCAGAAGGGTTGTGGGTGAAATTTAAGGAAAATGGATTAGGTTTTTAAAATATAGCAGAAGATAATCTCAGAATGACACACAACCACAGTGCAAATTACTGCACTAGATAATGTCAGTTAAAACATGTTCTAAAATACTCAACATATAAAATTAAGTTTGTCAGGTAAGTGAGTTGTCAGGATTTCTCATACTCTTCAGCCGTTAGCCCCTGTGACCAGTATCTGTGGTACTGCGCCCTCCCCATGATCGAACACACTTGATTCAATCGGTGTGCACATGTGTAAGTGGGCACACCTGGGCCTAGGAGGCATGGCTTGAAGGATGGTGTCACCAAGGGGAACACCAGAGAGAGCCTGGAGAAGGAGGGTAAACATTGTGGGGTGGGGGGAGTGGTGAGGAGATGGGGCTGGGATGCTCATTATCAGCTTTGCTTCACCCTTCCTCCCCCATCCCCCACCTGGCTCTACCATTCTTCTTTAGCTGTTAGAACAATTGATGTACCTACCCAGAGTGGGATCGCAAAGCAAGTAGTGTGAGTTGGCAGGAGTCAATGCAGATAAAGAGAGAAGGGAAGAGCTTAAAACAAACAAACAAAAGAATAGCTTGAGGTGAGATTTCTAAGAAAGATGGCCTGCTTTTATCTTTTATTTTACTTATTTAGCTTCATATTCAGATATTGGTGTTTTATAATTACATAAGACTTGGGATTTCCCCTTCCCTATTTTGACACTTTTTTTTCTGATGGGATAAAGGAATTTACAGTTATATGAGTATACAATTTATAGTTAGAGGGGCATATGAATAAAAGGAGAATCAAGTTAGAATTCCTCTTCCAAACAATTTTCACCTTTATTCCTTGTTTCTTTCAAACTGGTGAAATGCATTTGAGGTTACCAAACAAAAGTTGAGACACTAAAATCTTGAATTGAAAAGTTGTTGTCATATGTATTGCTTTATTCAAATTATGTAACTGAACATTAATTGATCTCTCATGACTTTTGCTAGACAATGCAGGAGGCTGAGTTATGCTGCCCTCAAGGAGTGTACAGTTTAGTTGGATGGATACAAAGTACTACACTTTAAATGCTAAATGAATGGAACATACAAGTGCTTTAGGCTATTCAGAAAACAGATAAATGGATTTGAAGTAGTCATTATAAGTGGATTTTAGTTGCAGAGAAAGATTTTTCTAGGTAAGGTAAATGGCATTAGCAAGAGGCAGAAGTTAATAAATGGGTAGGCTGATAAAAATAAAAGGGTATGGTGATATTCACCAGCTAAAGGCTCATGTCAGGGAGCAGTGGCAGTGAAGTTAGAGAAAATAGTGACTCAAGTGGTGGGGAACCTGAAATGTCCACAAATGAGGATGTGATTATAGGCAATCTATAGGCAGCAGAAGGGAACTGGAAACTTCTGAGAAAGGCTAGGGCATGGGAAAAGTGGATTAGGGAGATTTAATTTGTTGTGGTTTTGAAGAGAGATTGGAGGCAATAGAAGGCTATTTGGTATGGGGGCAACCATGAGGGTGGTTAATCTGGCAGCATAAAGGAAGGTCTGAGCAGGAGAAAGCCCAGTAAACCAGATGGGGGTTTGTGGGGGTGGGGGTCTGGGAGTTGATGATGTTTCAAGTCTGACTGAATTGGAAAATGTTGGTTTCACCAGGAAGAATAAATGAAGGGAGCTGGCGGGGGCGGGGGAGGTGGGTGGTGGTGAAATACTGCATTCAGGTGGTTGGCAGGCCATTTAGGCTATTGGCTACTGTGTAGATGATTGTCTCTGCATACACTGACCAGAGCTGTGGTTTGGTTTGTACATCTTTGTTCCAAGGTGAAGTTGGGTCGGGGTTATAAGAAGGTTTTGCACATTCAGCTTTGTCCCTTTCAGGCAGGAGAGCATGTGCTGTGAGAAGCATAACTAGCCCTCGAGGGACCTATGAGCGCCTCAGAAAGTATAACTTTAATAGAATTAGCTGAAAGATGAGCAAATGTCAGGTGGTGCTTTGGTAGTCTGTCATGGCAGCCAGCTTTGACATATGAAGTATAGCATTATTAATGGTCTTATGCATGGCTAAGAGGGTTAGCACTTAGCAAATTGGATTCTTTCATTTTTGTCCTCTTATTTTATGATACAATGAAGTAAGCTACTTTGGGTAAATCATTTAATCTCTTTGCTCCTTCACTTCCTGTCTATAAAACAGTAAGCTTGTGTGGCAGCATTCATAAACATTTTGAAAGCTACATAAAAAGCATTGTAGGATTCTCTTGCAACCCACTCTTATCCTAATGACTGAGTCAGTCTTTCTGAAAGGTCATCCATTTCACTGAATTCTTTCAATTGCTAACTCTCTAAGTCAGCTAAGTAGCATTTTTCTAAAATGCTTTTTTACCAGTTCAGAGCTGAAATATGTAGTCTGATTGCCTTTTCTACCTTCTTGATCAGCCCACCCTCCTAACCCCTTTATTCAGTGGCAGGTACACACAACCTCCACTGCTGAGCTCTTGGAACAATCCCAGTCATCCTGGAGGGGAATTAGAATTCTCTATTAACACTCTGGGTCCTCAACATATGGTAACCATGGTGGGTGTGAAATTCGGTCTCACTTTTGCATATTAAACTTCTGCTTTGTTTTTAGGACTTGGTCTGTCCGCCAGATCTGACTTTTGGACATTTGTCTTGATGCACTGAGTCTGAATCCATGCCCCAAACACTAGTCCATATATTTTAAGAACTTGGGTTCCTTGTTTTTAATCAGTTCCCTAAGGGGAGTGTAATCCAGATCTGCCAGAGAGCACTGAGACGGGGCCTATGCTATAAGTAACACATTTTCTTAGTGTTTGCCATGATTTCCCAATTTGGTCTGTTCCTGGATTTCCCAAGGCTTTGTTGCAGCCGCCCTTTGGTTTCAACACTCCCATTTTCTGTGTTAAACCAGCCTGATCCTGGCTGTCTTCCTGGATACTGCCAGTTCCATTCCCTCCAGATACCGTCTTCTGGCTGCAGGCTCACTTTGTCTGCCTCCAGTTCCATAGATGGATGTAGTTCTAGCCTCCACCTCTTCCAGTCTGCCTCACGCTATTATTGTTAATCTTTTCATATTAAACTAAAGCAGATATTTGCTGGTGTGGAAACTGATGTGGTATTGGAATTTTATCCTTGTTTACATCTTTCTTTGTGTTGGAAAGCTTGGGATCACTTCCAAAACCTGTTCAGAGCTTTCCTGTCTCTTGTCTCAGTAAGAGAAATGAATGGATACTTGACACATTCTTGTGTCTATGGCTATGCCTCAAGACCACTTTTAATTGTAAAATTACATTATTTATTCTTAATTTTGCATCTAGACATATATATTTAAAAGTTTATTGTGGCAAGCATTGGTTCACATCTCTCAATTTCAAGGTATCTTACGGGAACTAGACGGCTTTGTGGTTATATGGAAATAAATCAAAGCCAGGAGTGGTGTTCAGAAGTGGTAGTTTCAATATTGAGGGTATACTGGAATCTTTTGGAGGACTTGTTAAAACAGATTGCTAAAGTCCTAGCTCAGAGAATTTGCATTTCTAACCAGTGCTCAAATGGTGTTGACACAGCTGGTCTTGGGACTATACTCTGAGAACTGGTCATACATTTAAATTGGCCACAGGTAACCAGAAACTGCTGAACAGTTATTTATCAGTTCCAACTCTTATCAGGATAAGGTGAAGAGTGCTGAGAAATAAACTTCCAAAGTTCAGTTCATGTGGTCAGGATGAATGCTTGTGACAGAGATTTTCCCAACCACTCATCAAGAGAATGTGGGCAATCACTCCCCTTGTAGGAGTGTTTGAAGGTTAAGAGGAATGAGTGTGAAAATGTTTTAACTGGAAAGTGGTAAGGCGCTGGGGCATGGCATCACCAGTTTCTTTTGGCTCTTTTTCTCATTAATTACAGCAGGAATACGAATATTTTCATTGCTTTAATAAACTCAAACTTCAAACTCTTAAAAACAAATTCATTCAGTAAGATCAGACATGCTTTATAAACAAACATCACACAGAGCCAAGAATGATTCCCAGTCTTTACATCTATAAAAAGAGCTTACAAGACGCTATTGTAACTTGGGGCGGAGTCACCGTTAATCTTTCAACCCTATTTAGATTGCCCTATTAACAAAAATAGCTACATGTTACATATTACAGCACATTTAAAAAAAAAGGTAAAAACATTGTACCAATGACAAAACTTACACACCCTATACTTTTACATCCCTTGCAACTTCTATCAATTTGTCTTTGAAAGTAGTAAATCCCCCCAATCCTAGACGGGGTTATCTTTCTCACCCAAGGGTGTACAGTTAGCTCCAGGGACCTACACAGGAGCCCAACTGGGTGCGTTTGTTGATTTAAGTCATTGGTGACTCCTAATTCTTCCTGGTCTTCAATGACTCCGCTGTTGGCCTCATTGTCTTTAGGTCGCTAACAAATACCATAAAATGCCCGCCAGGATGCTGACAAGGTGTGGGAGAGGGGCTGAATACACTTGCTAGGTTCCGCCGGGGAGCTGCACGCCGACTCGGGGACCACCACCGGGGACCACCACCGGGCAACCCAGCAGACCCGCCCCGGGCCCGCGTGCGCTGCTCCCGGGCGCCGGCAGGAGGCGCTCACGGGCCCGAGGCGGGGCGCGCACCCGCCGGGAGCCGGCTCCAGGGGGCGGAGGGAGAGGAGGAGCTGGAGGGGGCGCGGCTTGCTCCCCGTCCCTCCCGGGCACCGGGCCTCCTTCTCCGCCGGGTCCGGGGCTGGCGGCCGGCGGGGGTCGCGGCGGCGGCGGCGGCGGCGCTGGCGGGCCGCGGGAGGCGGGGGCCTGGCTTGGGCTCCGGGTGTTAGGAGACAAGATGGCGGCGGCGCCCTGGCGGCCGGTCTCCTCCTCTTTGCCGTCCTCCGCCCCGCCGCTCGCCGCCTCCTCCTCCTCGGTCTCCTCCTCCCGGTTCGCTGCCTCCTCCTCCTCCTCCTCCTCCTGCTGCTACTGCTGCAGCAGCAGCAGCCCTAGCGACCGCCGAAGCGCCGGCCCGCTCTCCCGGAGCTCGGGAGGGGGCTAGACCGGGCTGCGGCGGGCTCCGGCGAGCGAGGCCGAGCTGGGGCCGGGGCGGGGACGGCGGCGGCGGCGGCGGCGGCGACGCCGGGTGGGGATGGGGTCGCAGACGCTGCAGATCCTCCGGCAGGGGGTGTGGGCCGCGCTCAGCGGGGGCTGGTACTACGACCCGCACCAGGCCACCTTCGTGAACGCGCTGCACCTCTACCTGTGGCTCTTTCTGCTCGGCCTGCCCTTCACCCTGTACATGGTGAGTGTGGGGGCGGGGAGGGGGGTTGCGCGGCCCCGCTTCTCGCGGCCCGGGCAGCGCCGGCTTTTCCCGAGTCCCGCGGGCGGTCGCGCCTCCCTGGCTCCCGGCCGGGGTTGCGCCCTCTTCCTCTTCCCGGAGCGCGCGCCCGCGGCCCCCGCCCCGCCGCCCGCTCGCCCGCGCCCCTCCCCCAGCCTCACACCCCACTCGCCTCAGTTTAGGGTGTCCCTGTTTTCAGCGATGACGGGAGAAGCGGGTCGCGGCAACCCCCGCCTCCCGCCCCCGTGCGCCCCACGCGTTTACTGGGACACGGGCCCTCGTTAGGGGGTCCTGAGCCGGTGTCCGGGCGGCCTTCCTCCCCGGCTGGGGACAGCCCGAGGGGGGGGGCTCCCTGCCCTTGGCGTCCTGTGGTCGGCGCCGAGCGTTCTGCTCCCGAGGGGACGCCGCTTCAGCCTTGGCACGCGGGCTTATTTGCGCGCCGCTCCTCGGACGCCCGGGCACCCCTCGGGCACTCCCTGCACCCGAGGCGGTGCTCGCTCCTCCTCTCCCGGGAGCACCCTCCCTCCACCTCGCAGCTAATCTGTGCGTCGAGCCGGGGGAGAATGCGTGTCGCTCGGTTTGGCAGGCGTTCGCGGGTCGTCCAGGCTCTTTCTCGCTGTTAGGCGGTGGTTGAAGACCTGGCGCTTAACCTTTCTGCCCCGAAACCCGCTTGTTTTGGCCGAGCACCGCGCTTTCTCTGATGGCTGCCTGGTCCTTGGCGGCTGTTTCCTGGCTCGCTTTGTGGGGGGGAAGCGCGGGGACGTTGGAACGATCGGGCTGGCACCATAGCAGATTTGGTTGGGTTGGTTCAAGACTGTTTTATCAATAGGGGAAAGGAAAGTACTGCCTGTTGCTGAATTCAGTAACATCAGCTTCTGCTAATATAGGCGTTTAAGCTTTATCTCCAGTGAAAGTTGTAAGGGTCTGTGTCTGTCTCTCCCCCTCTCCCCAACCCTCTCCTCTCCATCCCCCCTCCTCACACACACGCTAGGTTAGGGTGGGGCGGTAGGGAAACTAATGTGGAAGAGAGATGATACGTAAGCTTCAGTAAAATTTTTAATTAACCGGAAGAGAGGAAGGGGTGGTAACGGTTCATTTTAGGAACATTCCTTTGAATACGTTTCTCTGCTAGCTCTTTGATTCTTTGTGGGGCAATATAGTACGGGTGCTGGGTTGGAAAATCTGGGTATAGGACAATAAGAGGTGCTAAAGGTGAGGGTGTCCACTTCTCTGCTAAGTGAAGCTCAGTTTCTGTAATTGGCAGGGCATGTGCCTCCAATGGGAAGATGTACTAAATTGCATCTTCTCAAGCAGGTTTTATTTTCCATTGAAATTGTTTGTGAAGGGACCTATTGCTTGGGGTAAAAATGCCATTTTTAAAGAAATACTGATGACTGGTGGCTTTTTTTTTTAAAGGGGACTTATTCTGAAAATTTATGAGGACATGTTATACTTTTCAATTAATTCTGGCCTTGGGACTTCTATTTGCACTTCTCTACCTTCCAGGAACATGACATCATTAATGAACAGGTTAATTACTTTGGGTTTAAGAATCCTCAGGCTGTCACAGAATTTTCATAGCAATTCCGTTAGTATTCAGGAGAATTGTAAAATTAAAACTGAAACTGGCTCCTGATATAGTAAACTAGTTGCTGTGTTCTAAGGTTTCTGTGTTAGCACCTAAAGGGGCTAAATCTTTTTGTTTAATTAGCAAACATTGCTGAAGGAAATTTAGAGCAAAAGGAAAGCAGTGCATTAAGTCTGCTGTTTCATTTTGGGAATTTGTTCAGTTAACTTGGTTAAATTTGAGTGTTCACGATACACTAGGCAATTTGCTGGTTCTGGGAAAATAAAATTGCTTCTCTGACTTTTCTTATCTTAGTTCATGTCAACTCCACTCTTCCTAAATTGTTTTAAAGCTCTCGATTCTTTTTTTCCCCCTCTCCTTACATCCAATTCATCAACTAACCTGGTGGGTTCTCTTTTCAAAACAACTAGAATCCAGCTAATAGTCATCATTACTCTCTTGTTTCACATCACCATTATGTCTTTCCTGGACTGTTGCAGTGCTCTAATGAAGCTCACTGCTTGCATTTGTTACTCTCTGTTCTGAGTACAGAAGTCTGAATGATTCTTTAAACCATAAGTCAGATCATCCCATTCTTCTGCTCTTCATGCCTACCCTTCCATTTGTCTCTCTTATGCCTGCCCCATCCCCACATTTGCCTTCTTACAAGTTTCCATGCACAGTAATAATATTCTTGGCTCCAGACCTTTGCATTCTCTCCCTGTCCTGATGACTCCTGCCCTCCGGATATCTATTTGATAGCTTACTCTATTTCAGGTTTTAAGTAAGGTTTTCCCTGATAAGCTACCTACAGGAACATATTCTCACCTCCTACACTACTTTCTAGCCCCTCCCTTTATTTAATTACACTTTCCACAAATTGATATATGCTTTTTTACCTACTGTCTCATCTTATTTGAATTCAAGCTCTAAGAGGCAGGAGACTATTTTGTTCACTGCTGTATTGCCAAGTACATACATAGTATAGAGTATTGAAGTAGATAGTTTAATGTAGAATCCTATATTTTTGTAGAAAGACATGTTATTTCTATACTCTTCCAAAAAGTAATTATAAATGATAATGACTATTACGTGCGCATGCAGATTCTCTATCCCCGATCTTGTGTTCTTATATTACTAAGACAGCTGTGGTTTAGTCAGTGACTTGTTTTATGACCTTAGGCAGACAAGGAACTGGGCTTTACACAGGGTTTGGGAAACCATTGTACAGGCAGTCTTTTAATTTTTTTAAGCACCCAGATCTGTGAAGAGGTTATATATTGAGTTAGGATGAGTATTAGTACTGTCTGTACAGGATTCACGCACATGTTAATTAGCCTCTTGTGGATTTGTCTAGGATCATACTCATGTTGTTAGCAGCTTTTATGAATCCTTTGAAAGGTGAAATTTATAGTTTTTTTTAGTAATAAAAACTTTTTAAATGGTAAAAAAATCAAGAAATAATTTTTCCTTCAACTTTTATGGTCCTTCCTCTTCCCTCAAGTCATTCATCCCATTTTATGTCGTTATAATTATTTCTGCACATGACATGTCACAGATGGTGAGCTTTGTGGGTGTGAGCTTTGTGACATTTTCATGTGGTGGAAAGCAGACTGGAATTGTGTTATATTGATTTTTGAGTCTTGGCTCTGTTTATCATGTGTCCTTTGGGCAAGATTTTTCACTTTTCTGAGCTGTGGCTTACTCATTTGTGAGATATTTCATGAATTTTTGTAAGAAAATATGAAATAAAGGCAATTATACACCTTTGGAGTGGCCTTCAGTGACAGTCATTTGGGAAAATGGCTAATTAGAACAGTCTTTCCTCTGTGATGTGTGTTAGTAAATAAAATCACTTTCCTAATGTGTTGCTTCCTTTTAATAAATAGTTGTAACTTTAGGTGATGAACTGTAACTTTACACTCTATTTACCTAAGTGACTCTGAGATTCTAGTTGACATCAGAATCACTTGAATGTGCTAAAAATGTGCATGAGTACATGCCCATTTTGATATATAAAACTGGAGTTTGTTTTATAAACACTGGGTCAGTTTAAAGAACTCGATCAGTGTGTCCCTAATTTCCAGCACTGACATGTATAACTGCCTACTCAAGAGATCTTCTTGGCTATCTCACAGGCTTCTAAAGCATTGACTTCCTATTATTTCCCACTATATTTTCTTATTTGTCATCTTGGTTAATGACACTGTCTTACATGTACTTACCCATACTCTTTACATGCTGTCCCTCCACCTTATTGGCAAATCTTAGTTCTAGTGTTAAGAATTTCTCCAACCTTCCTTCCACTTCTTAGTTTGCCTTATGTTTATTTATATTATTGCCTTAGTTTCTTTTGTTGCCCTTTTATAATTTTCTTTACAGAGTAATATACATTAAAATAATATCACTCCCCCTTTTAACACCCTTCCGTGATTTCTTTTGCACTTAGAATAAAATCCAATATGCTTACCAAGACCTCACCAAAGCCAATTCTGCCTTAATCTACAGTTTGTGTAGTTTATTATGCCCTAATCTAATGATCATAAACAGCTTCTCTTTTTTTCCATCAGTTCATCCTGAAACTTCCTTTGATAGTGCTTATCACAAATATTGATACCTGTTTGTTTACTTGTTTGCTGTCTCTAGTGTCTCCCCTCCCCCTAATATCTTGTAGGTTCCGTGAGGGCAGGAGTCATGTCTGATTTATCCTGTGATGTATATCCAGAGTCAGCTCTTGTCTTTGACTTAAAAGTTCTTAATGTTTCCTGGATGCATTTTTTTATTGTGTATGTGAATTTTCTTTCAAGTGATCAGCTTCACTGATACAGAATAATTGGAAATCGGGAGGAGCACTGTGTAGTTGGCTGTGTATTGAGTCATTTTTTAACTGAGTCATTTTACCTAGAGGTACTATCAGAATGCAAGATGTATATCAGATATCGGACTATTGAAAATCAAATACAGGATGACTCTTGAAAAACTCAATTATTCTAATTAGAGCGTAAGCAGAAATCATCTATATAAAATTTGAGGTTTCAACTTTTTCTTCTTGGTTATTTTACTGTTCTGTAACTGATTTCTTGTCATCTCTAAAATGATAAACCCTGAGCTTAGTGAGGATATCTCTTGAGGTCCTTGAATCATTTTCTTGCCCCAAAGATTCAAAAAATATTAAAGATCAATGTAAACAAAATTTAGATATGATGACAACTGAATTTCATATTTCCATGCTTTAACTGAATTTTCATATTTCCTGAAATTTTAATTGCTTTAGCAAAATTACTCTTATGAATTAGCATTTAGACATGATATGACATGATTATTTTTATTAATATTTTCTGTGACCTTTAAAAGGGAAAGTTTAATGAATAGTGCATGGTCTGTTTTGAACTGTATGTTGTTCCTTTTCTGAACAGTATTTTCAATGTTTAGTAGCAAGGTGAATGTAATTATTACCAAAATTGACCGTGGCACAGATAAAGCTCTTATCTCTTATGTCAACTATTATAAGTCAACATCCAATTGTTCAAAGGTGG
Organism: Uropsilus gracilis; assembly: GCA_004024945.1. Taxonomy (NCBI): domain Eukaryota; kingdom Metazoa; phylum Chordata; class Mammalia; order Eulipotyphla; family Talpidae; genus Uropsilus; species Uropsilus gracilis. The sequence continues at coordinate 18,518 of PVHY01009316.1, read as the reverse complement.
TTTATAAATAAAAGTTTTCAGAAAGCAGCCATATTTGTCAATTTGTAGAAAAGCTTGTGAATTTACAAAAATGGCAGTTGATTCCTAAAATGTTTTAGTATCTTTCATTAAAGATGGGATATTTTCTACCATTTGAGACATTCAAGTTGTTAAATCATTTTGACAGTTGAAAAGCCAGAAATGTCTTGATTTTGTTTCCATGTTTTGAATCAGCTTTAACCAGGTGTTTGCTTTCTATAGTTGACTTTACTGAGAGTTAAATTTTTCCAACATTTTTAATGAGAATTATATATAATTATATATATGTATATATATATTTAAAGAATAAAAAGAATTGTACCCATTGCTTGGATTCTGTAGTCTTTTAATCCCACATTTCTGTCTATCAAGAACTTGTTAGAAGGGTGCATGTTAAATAGGTTACAGACCTCAGCACAGAACATACTGAATATGCCAACATGTATATCATTCTAGAGGGCACAAATCTTAAGTGAACCATTTGGTGAGTCTTGACAAGTTCATATACCTGTGTGGGGTAAATCCATTATGTTGTGCATTTTAGCATCACTTCAGAGTTCCTGCTTTCTCTTCCCAGCCAATACTCTTACCCTTCTTATTTTTTTTTCCTCTCCATTGTATAGATTTGTTTATCCTGTTCTAGAACTTCATTTAAGTGGAATCATGTAGTATATAACTTGGTATCTTTTTTCACTCCAACATGTTTTGAAATGCATTCATAGTACTGTTTATCAGTATCTTGTTCCATCTTATTATGAAGCCATAATCCTTTCATGATTATACTCTAGTTTATTCATCTGTATCCTTTCTTTTGTAGATGAGGACCTCTCTGCTTTTTGACTGTTATGTAAAAGAGGTCACTCCAGAACAAGGGGGGAACTCAAAAAATTTGGAAAACTTTGTTGAATATCAAAAAACTTCTGAATAAGACCCAAGTTTCAATTGACAATAAATTAGTATTTGCATACTTTGTTCCCTTAATTTTAGTAGCCTTTAATGCTGTACTTTTATTTGATCAGTATCTAAATGTTTTGTCAATGCACTAGAATCTTTTTGTTCACATATATACTACATAAGAAACTGTAACTGAGTAACCAAAGTATATTTGGCGCTTATAAATATGCAATCCTCTTACTTACAAAAATGGACATAGAAAGTTTACACGGTTTTAGAAACCTCTTATTTTCATTCTGACTGTGAGTTGTGAATGTTTCTATCTGTGAAACAAAAGTAACAGTTTTAATAGCTCTGTAGTAGGCCAGACTGTGGATGTGTTTCCAGTGTGCCTGATCATTTTTCTGTTATTGTTTATGTAAGCTGTAACCTTTAGCTGTATAGAAAACACTAGGGTGAGTATTCTCACAGTTCAATCTTTATACTAGTCTTTTTGGTACAGATTACTAGAAGTAGACTTGTTGGATTAAAGGATAAATATATATATACTTTATAAATAGTCATTTTACAAACATTAAGTGAATATACTTAGAATATAAATGAGAGGATTAGAAATGGATTGATACAATGCTGGATTCAAATTCGTGCTTTAGAAAACACAGGTTATGTGTCATCCTCAGAAAGGAGAAAGAAGGGAGATAAAAAGATGAATGCTGAGAGAAATAAGCACTGGGTGGTCAAGTTGAGAGAAACTTTAATGTCCTTCCTATATAAAGTGATTATTTTCTATTGAGAGTCAAGTGGGGAGGTGAGGAAGATCTCTAGAATATGAAATGCAGTCCTTAATTTTGTACTGTGGGAAACTGACTAGCAAAGGGTGGTAGGATTGCTAGGCAATTTTGAAGATACCCCTTAAGAATGGAGATATGGCTTCAGAGTATTGAAGGGAATTGTTTGGGAGAGACATCTGGTCTAAAATTTACTTGGAAATTACCAGTGTTATTTAGGACAATCAGAGCTACAGAGTAGATGAGATTTGGAATGAAGGCATAATTAGAATGTGGATTAGATATGAGCTGCAATGGCGAATGGCAGTTTAAAAAGTGAAAAATATGTAAAGGAGACTAGAAAAATTAGAGGAGAATGTTAAGAAGACATGGGAATAATAATTTGAAAAGAAGAAAGTGGTCAAAAATGCCAAATTACACTAAATTAAATTGTTAATAGTATTGAGAGTACTTATCTTCCCACCACCACTCAATGCTTTCCAAACCCAAAAGGGTATTATTGTTGTAAAGTTCTTGTTCAGTGGAATGTTTAATAAAACTCAGTGCTATTCTGTAATAATAGAATTCATCTTAAAGTACTTTATATAGTCAAAATTAAGGGTGTTTACTGTACCAACTTATATCACATAACAACTTTATCTGATTTTTTTCTATAGCCTGTGCCAGGTAATTTTCGCCGTAGGTAATTGAAATATGAGCAGAAATCTTTCTTTGAGAGGAAACTGCTCCTTTCTGTTATATAATCTGAATCCAGTCAGATGGTTTTCCTGTATTCCTTGTATAACTGGGGAGGATGGAGAATTATTTTGTAGGTGGACTTAGACATCTGGGACACCCGGAAGAGTAACATTAGAATAAGTAAGCTATTAGAATAGCGTAGACTAGTGGTGTCAGCAAAGGTCTATTTTCTGACAAATATTTTGCTGTTTTTTGTGCTGTTGACTTTAGCATATAGATGAATTTTGCCACCTCACAGTGAAGTTAATAGCCACTGATTCTGATTCCTCTGCCTGCCCCTCAAAAGTTGACTGGATGCTCTCGGTGGTGGAATTGTAAAATTGTTCAGACTTTCCTTCTTTATCATTAAAACCTGTTGGGTTGCATTGTTTATAGTGCACCATTGTTGCCAGTCTCGGTGGCTTTGTGTTATGATAAAAAGAAAAGAAAATCTAGGGAAAAACAAACCATTTCCTTTTGAGGTCTTAAAGGGGAAAAAGTCCTGTGTGTAGAGCTTTGTACAAACCAAATAGAACACTGAGTGCCAACTGCCCCAAGAATAGACAGGAAGATTAGTCACTAATTTGAGAAGCTTGAATCATGTATCTGTTTTCTTTTTCCTACCCCTCCTCACTCCCTGAGTGTTGTCTAGACGTAAACTAAACAGATTCAACCACAATAGTTATCTTTAAAACTTCATATTTTGAAATAATTTTAGGTCTACAGAGAAGTTGAAAAAATAGAAGAGTTGTAGCGTTTGCCCAGCTTCCTCTAATAGTAAGATCTTACACAACCAGGTACAGTTTCTCAAATGAAGAAATTAACATTGCTACAGTACCATTCACAAATTACAGACTTTATTTGGATTTCATTAGTTTTAAACTTTCTTTTTGTTGTTTTCAGAATCCTTTCTAAGGTTCTAGATTGCATTTAGTATCATCATTTTTAGTACAGTTTTCTCTTTTTCCATATCATGGTGGGACTCCACTGTTTATAACAATTTATCAAATATATTTTATAAGAAAAATAAAAGACTTTTATGACCAGACAGACACTTTAAGAATGAGTAAAAAAGAGTATTCTGAAATGATTATTGAATCATGCACTAACCATTAATTTGTTGGACTATTTTAAAAATTGAGACATTTAAAGGAGCTAAGCAAAAGAGCAGAAAAAAATCAAGCAAAACAAACTCTTGAAATCTCACTGAAGAACTGAGGTTACCAGAGTGGGGCTGGGAAGAGAAAAGTAGGGGCTCTAGTGGACTTTAATGAAGGGTTATTTGTATTTTCCTGGGGGTTGTGGTGTGGCAACATCCCTCTGAAGAGTTGTGAACCTGTATTCTTAAAACATGTAGTGCTGTAAGTAAGCCACTTATCTGAGTTTAATATATATGTGTATAAAAAATGAGCTTATAATTGAAAACTATTTTCTATTAATCAGGAATGATGTCATAGAGACATTTAATAACCCCCAGATTTTTAACACAGTTGTAAGCACATAGCAGGAGAGAAATGAATATTTGTAGGGTGGTTGATTTATTTCCCCCAATAAATAAAATTGAAATATTTTACATATGAGGAGTTGTATGAAATGAAGTCTAGATTCTAAAGATGGAAAAGATTTTAATCTTCATGGAAGAGTGTCCTCTCACACATCCCCACGCACCCTTTTTGCCCCCCCCACCCCCAGTTTTAACTTCCTTTATATTGCTTTTTTTCCCTATAAATTGGAGGCAGTGAAACAAATATTACAAGGTAGGGATGACTAATACCTTATGTATCATAAAGTGTTCATCAGTTGGAAAGAGGATGCAATTATTTCCTAGAAGACTATGCAGAGGTTAATTCCATACATTTAAAACATTTGCAGTGTGCCAGGTTCTGTGGTAGGTCTTACTGTGGGGGACTATTAGGAGTTTTGTTATTTGTGCTCGACCAGCATTTCCCATAGTCTTCCCATGAGGCAAGTGAATCTTTTTTTTTCTGGGGAAAAGGTTTTTTATTAAAAGAATGTTTGTTCTTGGATTATGTTTTGTCCTGTGATCATGTACTCTGTAATATATCCACTTTGAGACTTTGTTAGTAAATTATTTTTATTTTCTTGGAATATTATTTATGTCCATAATGTTATATTCCTGGTAAATAGCTGAAAAAGTTAAAAGAAAGGATGTAAAAAATAGTTAAGAAAATCCTAAATCAATCAGTCACCTGCTTTATTTATTTCCACAGTGTATATCACAGAAGAAGTAGCACATAAGATCTCCACCAAGCACTATAGACTTAAAGACAAAAGTGAACTTTGGGGAAAAGGATTTTTTTTTTTTGCTTGGTTAGTAATGAAGCCCTCAATTTAAAGATTATTTTTTAGTGAGAATAAATATGGCTAATCTAAAATATAAAGTCCTTTATGCCTTAGGAATATTAAAGTGTACTGCATATGGCTTTGAAGAAACATATTTTTCCAGTTTCTTAATATGTAGATTTCAAAATTTATTAAGAAAACAAAGGATGATGACATGGTCACCCAAATTTCCACCAAATTCAACAACTATGAGCCATTATAGAAAATTATTTACTTCAATTGTACTGATGAATGGCACATGCGCAGTCTTAGTTCAAAGTATGTCCTAGATATTTTAACACTATCCCTAAATACTTCAGGCTTTCTCTTCCACGATCAAACCACCATATTCCTTTGAAGATTGTCAACAGTAATTCTCTAGTATATAAAAATATCTAGTCTATATCCAAATTTTCCATTATTCCCAAAATGTCATTTATAAACAGTTATTACAAACCATTTAGAGTTTAATTATTTCTCTGCTAGGCATTTATGTGTCTCTTTTAGCTGATTATAGCTTTCTATATTTTTATTTACTAAAAGGGGTCAGGAGAGTTAGAATTTGTTAGGGGTGGTTTCAAACTCTAGCCCTCCACTTTTCTGCTCATTCTGGCACTACTCATCTTGTCCTACTCATATGTAACAACACATGCTAGCGTGAAACTTACATAGGAATAATTCTGAATTTGCTTTCTCTTCCTCTTCCTCCCTCTGCTCTTCCTTCTTAAAGGAAGTTATTCAGCAGCTTTGAAGATGGTTAGGAATTCTTTTTCATATAATGTGTGTGCCATGATACTGCACTTGAGAATCCCTGGCCTATTGTATAGGACCCAGGCCTATACACAGGTGATATGATATGTGGGCCAGCTGCCTAATAACTGGGAATTTAATTGCTTGAGGTACTACTTTGCTCCACTTCAGTATATCAGTATCTGGGTGTGGACATTTTGGAAAACCCACTCCTCCTAAATACCCCAATAACAGTGATTCTGATGCACAACTGAAATTAATGGTCACTGTCCTGGGAGGTCTCAGTGTTTGTGCAGTTTGTGATATCTGAAGACACTGTTGTTTCCTGCTTGGATTGCTGGCTTAACTCCTGACCTTTTTTTTTTCAGCAGTGAACAAATTGCTAATGACTTTGATTCTGGCTTTAGTGGAGATTGGCGTTACTGATAATAGTCATGTTTATATAATGCTCTTTACCCACTATGGTATATTTCTTAGGCATTTCACTCTCTAGTTAAAAAATCTTTGTTAGATTTTATCATGAAAATAATGTTAGCTATGTATATTGTTCCAGAACGTACTCATGTAGCTACATTTCAAAATAAAAGTATATATAGTCCAAGGCAAAAGTTTAAAATAAAGCAAACAAAGTTGTGGCAGCACATCTATGTAGTTTTACATGTGGGAGTTTACAGCATACATTTCTAGAGATAAATCGTTATATCAAAAAGAATATGCATATTTAAGATAAAATTAAAATATTGACAAATTACACCTCAGAAAAGTTCTGCCAGTTTGTATTCTCACCAGTGCACGAAAGGTCTTGTTTCCTTGTTTTTCCTGTGTCGATTATGAATCTTTTCCAATGTGAATGTAAAATAATGCCTTGTTTTGTATTTTTTTAATTATGAGTTCTTTATCTTTTCATATACTTAATAGCCATATAATTTTTCTTTTAACTGGTTTTCTTATCCTTTGTTCTTTTTTGAAATTCTTGTTATCTGAGTGACTATTGAGAACCTTTTGTATATATAATTAGCATAGTCATGTATTCGATTTTCTCTTAATTTGCCTTTTAACTATGATTTTTATTACAAAAATTTAGCATTTTCAGCAGCCGCACTTAATTTTCGTTATGCTTTTGCATCTTAGCCTACTTGGAATTAACTAAAAGTTTAAAAAATTTCCTTTTTTCCACCAATTTTAAAATTTGATCATTTAAGTTTGGTGTTAAATCGGCATGATTTTTTAAAAAAGCTTGACGACTCTAAGGGATGATGAGAGTTGCCTTTTTTCATTTGCCTATTATTACCCAACAAGAAATCACTGACTAGTTTCTTGTGAATCAGCATACAGATGCAAATTCAAAATGTTTGTCTGAACCTCCCCACCCCCACTATTTTATATATTGGTTTTTCATATTCAGTGTACCTTAAATATTTGTCACTAACCAAGGGGACTCCTTCCGGTCTTTTTAATGGCCACATAGTTTTCCATCATGTGGATGTATTTAACCCGCCCATGTCAATGGGCATTTTGTTTGCAGCCATTGCTAACACAAATCATAGTGCAGTAAATAATTTGTACAGTGTCTTCTCACCTTTTTAAGGTGTACTATTAAGATAAATTCCCAGAAATAAGATTGTGTGGTCAACAGGTAAGCTTTAGTAACTTTGAAACCTACGGCCCAGTTGCCCTCCAGAGGGGCTTTCATTTTGCATGTCTGTGAGCATTGTGTGAGTGTATGTTTGCGTCTATGTGTGACACAGCCTCATATAATTTTGCTGTTTTCATAAGGTAAGAAATAGTGTTTTAGAGTGGTTTTAATTTGCATTTCTCCTGTTTAGGTTAAGGGTCTTCCCCCATCTCCTAAGAGTTTTTGTGCTCTGTTCATTTTCTATTAGGTTTTTCTTAATGAATTTTAAGAACTTTTATATATTATGGAGATTAGTTCTTTGTATATGGTTGCAGATAGCTAAGAGTTTTATAGTTTACGTCACTTAAGATTTATTTTGCTTTAAGTCTGTTTAAGCGTTTAGTTAAAATTTTTTTTTTTGGACATGCAATTTTTCCAGTCAACCTAATTTATTAAACAATTCCAACTTTTTCTCAGTGACTTTTAAGTGCCACTTTTCCCATCATCTAAATTCCCACTTGAATGCACATTTTTGTAAGCCTAATTTTATTGTATATATATTTTTCTTTCTCAGTTTTACCTTGTTATTTATTTTTCACTATTTTGACTTCTTAGCTGTTCATTTCTTTTTGTCAAGTTTCCCAGGGAAACTATTGATATTGATTGAAGACTTTCACTTTATAGATTACTTTATAAAGGGAATTTGATAAATTTATAATAGAGTTAAGGTGAACTGTCTTTTTTTTTTTTAAATGTCCCTTGGTAGATTGAAAAAGTTTTCTTTATATTAACCTTACACTTTTACCTTAAGATTATTCTTAGATTTTAGTCTTTAGCAGTATAAGTGGAAACATTTCTCCATAAAAATGAAAGTTCTTTCCCTATGTTGTTCTTTGTATGTAAGAAAATTACTGAAATTACTGATTTTTTAGAAATAAACTTTGTATTTTATATAATAGTTTAAGATTTGTAGGAAAATTGGAAAGATGGTTCAAAGACTACATATATGCTCTCCAATTTCTCTTGTTAACACTCTTTTCTCTGGTATATTTGTCACAACCAATAAACCAGTGTTGATAAAACATTATTAGCTTAAAATCCATACTTTATTTAGCTATCTCTAAGTTTTCACCTAAGGTCTGTTTTCTGTTCCAGGATCCTGTCCTGAACTATTCATTTTATTTTGCAACCAGACTCTTTATGGAATTATTTATTCTTTACAATATTTTTTTAGTTGACTTTAAAAGAACTTTCAGATGTGCACTTAATTTGTAGATAACAGTTTCAACTTCTCCCATATTTATACACTTTTTTCTCTTCTGTTGTTGCTATGCATGGTACTTTGAGCATCTGTATTAAATAATGCTGAGAATATGGACAGCTTTGTTTTGTTCCCTCCACTACTGGTAATTCTAGTATTTTATCTTTATGCACACTAATTGCTTGAAATATAAATGTCTGTCTATTTTCCAATGACTCCTGGTCCTTGACTGTCAGACCAATACTTCTGTGTATTGAGTTTCAACAAGTTTCACCAACTTCACTTCTTTTTAGTAGTTCATCTTTGGGTCTTCTTGAAACATACTTACTTCCAGGTGATTTGTGCTAATCTAAGTTTTGTTCTAGACGATAACCATTATTAAAGGCATCAAGTAGTTTTGTACTATTCTCTGTCCATATATCATTTACTTTAAGGTTTTGTCACATCTTCATCATAGCCCTTGAAGCAAAGATACTGTTATTATAGCCACTTTACAACTAGGAAATAGAAGATCCTAGAAGTAAAACTGCCTCAGGGTTATTCTGATTGCTTCTGCCATTTCTTCCCTTTGACCTCAGGACTACAAATACGGTTTACCTGCTTACCATCTCCCTCGATGTAATCTGTCAAGATGGTTTTCTGATTAAAGTGCTACCTGTGATTGATTTGCATAGCCTTAGATCTTTCCTAATACATACTCTGACTATGGAACACTTAGCTGATTCCTTTCACCATCTAATGATATCCTTAATTCTGACTCTGCCTCTTGACCAGGATATTATGGTTGTGGAAGTCCGTATGACAGTGTTCTCCCAGGAATTTCATTATAGTTTTCATACGTTCTTAAAATGAGATAATTTTGTCTCATCATTTTGGAGGGAGTGGCTAGTTAGTTTTGTCTGTGGCATTCATATCCTTTTATTTATTGGTCTCATGTGAGGTTCTTGTTGTGTTTATATCAAATACTATTTCCTTTCCAGTGCTGCTGCTATCAATGTGTCCTCCTCCACTGCAGTTAAAGAGGCACAGCATTTGGAGTCTGCCTGTATCCTGTCCATTTGTTTATTATCAGCAAAATTTGGAACTATAGTTCTTATGACTATGTATATAGTAACAGAAGAAGCAATTATTGTCACTTAGTTGCATGTTTAAAGATAATTATTCCAGGGAATCTTGATACAACTTTGACACAGTGATGCTCTTGGTCTTCAGGGGGTAAAGCCCGGGGCATGCTGAACATCCTCTAGTGCCAAGGAAGCCCTCACCTCCTAATCCTGTTGGCTCTGAAGTTAACAGTGTTGAGGTTGAGAAGCTGTGCTCTGGAGGATGCTTTCTTAGCTGGTGTGATAAAAGTGAGTTTTGGGGTGGGAGTGGGGATGTTGGTGGTGAAAAATATCTTTTTTGAATAAAGTGAAGATTTATATATAGTACATACAGATATAGTATTTCTGTTAAAATTTTATGAGGGGGAGTGTTAAGAAAGCTTGCACTTGTATGTTTCTCCTTTACTCTCACACTACTACCACTCATACTTCTGACACCAGATGTGTGGTTTTTTTTCCTCACTCTGACACCAAATCAGCATCTTGCATTTTAACTAAATTACGATACTATCCACAGGTAGATCCCACAGGTGAAGGGCTTAATCCCACATGCCTACTCCCTCCCACCTCACTTTGAGTACCAATCAAAAGTCAACTTATCCCCAGCTTCCTACCAATAGGCTATAAATTGGATACTCTTACCAGTTTGTTTTAAGAGGAAGTCATATAGGAGTCCAGTGAGCTTTCAGATGAGGGCTACCCAGAGCAAGGCATATGGGAAAGGGCACAGTGCCCTCTCGAGGCGCCATCTTGCAGCACCTCACATCTTCAACCTAGGTGCTCTCAACTCCCTACTTCTGAGATTTTCATGGAGGCCTTATTATGTAGGCATGACCAATTACTTTATATCCAATGTCTCTTCCCTCTCTGGAGAATAGGGAGTGATACTGAAAATCTCAGGCTTCTAATCACTGGTCTTTCCAGTGAATTACCCCCACCCAGCAGTCCCTAAGGATCACATCATTAGAAGAGAAGAAGCTCCTGACACCCAGGAAATTCCAAGGGATTTAGGGATTGATGTTGGGAACCAGAGTACAGAACTAAGTGTTGGAACAGAATACTCCCAGTGTTAGCAAGGAAATAATAAAGATTTTGGGATATCTGTGCCAGGACCTAGAGTGGTGGTCAGAGAACAGTATACACATTTTGCAGAATGATTAGGGAAAAATTGTTAATAAGACTCTTTAGGACTGTGACATTGTAAAAACAGTTGAAAAACTGTCTTGAAGAGAAATTATCTAGCTTAGTGGTTAAAAACATCAGCTCTTTTTTTTTTTAATAATTTTTTTGTGGGAAGAAAACAAATTACAGATAAGTATACATATTATAATACCATAATTACAAAATTATAAGCCATGCAAAATAATATATTATTTACTCATATGTGTGATTTAAAAGTTTCAAATACCACAGGAATGATAAACATCAAATCCATTGTACTGATTATTATTTCTGGGAATGTATAATGGGGAATAGAAGAGATATCCACAGAGAATGTCAACTATCTTTGTAATGACTGATTTTTAATTTAAAATTTAAAAAATTTTGTATATATGTATATACATATGTGTATACATATATACATATATATTACATTACTGTGTACCCTGGGGTTTTCCCATTTCCCTAACACCTGTTAACCATCCTGCTCTTTTGTGCTTTCCACCTCCCCCCGCCTTCTTCCCCCTCCTCCTCTCTTGCTCCATCGTTCAGCCCTGTTGGTTGTTTCTAATTTTTCTTTTATTTTTTTTATAATATATATTTTTACTGAATAAATTTTGTTTACATTTGCCTTTTGGTTGTTCCTCCCCCCTTCCCCATCCCACCACCCTGGTCTCTCCATTTCTTGTTTCACTGCCATTTATTGTTTGATTTTTAGTTCCTTGGGTTCTTCCTCCTCTTTCCTGTAGCAATGTCCTTTTGTTCGGTATGGACATTGTTTCCTGGTACACAGTGGCCTGTGCTTAGTTTTCCAAGTGTCTTTTTGCTGCTGGTCTCTAGTTCACACATGATTGTGTTCTTTCAGTGCCTCCTCCTTTCTGGTCAGCTGCTCGGGCCCATCTTCTGTCATATTTTGCTCCTTCTTTATTTTGTAGTTCTGGTTGCTGGCATTGAGAGCGTTTCTCCTGGCCAAAGTTTGTGCACCATTTTTTTAAATTTTTTTTTTTTTTTGATTAAGATAGGCCCGGCATATGATTGGTCCAGTTGGTCGTGAGGCTACTGTCTGTCTCTGTGGCTTTCCTCACCCCCTAAAGTGGGAGGGTCCTTTGATCATGTTGAAGGCATCTCTGAACAGGAAATTCCATTCCCATCCTTGTAGATCACAGTGGTTGTATTTCTGAGGTAGTTCATCTCTATAATCAGTCTTAGAGTCCTGTGTCCCATGGATCTAACATGTTCATTGTTGAAGAATACTTCCTTGTTTTTCAACTCTGTATTCATGTGCAACTGCCGTTGAGTTGCTGATTTAGTTGCTTCTGGTGAGGGATGACTGGATTTGGAGAAGACCAGAGGGAATGACCCCTACCACCCACTACCCCCTGCCAGCCCACCCCCCTCCTCCCACCCCTGCCAGCCCGCGCGTTCTGTGGAGGGTGGGGCGGCGCTCAGTGCCCAGCAGCATGACTGAACCCGGCGTGTGGGTGGGACTACCCGGTCACCTCGTGGTATGGTGATCAGGGGGCACTCCCAGCCATTCCCCTCTACCCTCTCAGGCAGCAGCCCCCCCCCCCCTTGCGCTCCCTGAACCCTGAAAGGCTGGCTGACTGGGAGCTCAGTGCCCGGCAGCATGGCTGAACTGGGCATGTGCTGTTTCTTATTTTTCTTATTTGTTTTCCCCTATATCTGTCATATAAGTGAGAACATCTTGTATTTCTCTTTTTCTTTTTGACTTATTTCTGCTAATATGAGTCCTTCTAGTTCCATCCATGTTGCTGCAAATGACACATTTGTCCTCCTTGATGGATGCGTAGTATTTCCTCTTGTACATATACCACATTTTTTTTTCAGGCAGTCATTGGTTTTAGGCCATTTGGTTTGTTTCCGTATCTTGGCAATTGTAAGCAAAGCTGAAATAAACATGCGTGTACAGGTGTCCTTTTTAATTAGTGTTTTCATGTCCTCTGGGTAGATTCCCAGTAGTGGGATTGCTGGGTTGAATGGTTTCAATTATTTGAGGGTCCTCCACACAGTCTTCCATAGTGACTAGACCAGTTTGCACTCCCACCAGCAGTGCAGGAGAGTTCCTGTTGTCCCCTCAAAAACATGGGTTCTTAACCCCTGGAGTCAACTAGATACAAATCTTGCTACATTTTTAGCAACTTTTTTAACTTCAGTTTTCTTATCTGTAGAATGGGGATGATGATAACACTTTAAAGGATTGTTGTGAGATAATCCATGTAAGCACTTGGTAAAATAATGAGTCATTCTCCTGAGCTCATAGGAAGACTCTTATTGCTTTATTACCATTCCTAGAACAATGGGGCTTAATAGGTGTTCCATAAATACATTTTGAATGATTGTGAAGTTCTTATTCACGAGTTACCTTTCTTATGTTACCATTCTTATTCACTGAGTTACCTTTATAGAAAATGAGGAAACCAAAAAAAACCCATCCATTTTTTGCTCTCGTTTCCCAGGGTACCACAGACTCAAGCAATCCCCAGCCTCAGCTTCCCAGGTAGCTGGGATTACAGGCGTGCACCACCACGCCCAGCTATTTTTTGGAACTAGGTCTCGCTACGGGCCACTGGCGGAACTCGAACCTTGATCCCTAGCCCTGGCCGCTTCATAGGCTGAAGCTTACAGGCACGAGCCACCGTGCTGGCCTCAGTCTTTTTTTTTTTTAATTATTGTTCATATTTACCTTAACTTTAGTGTGACTGTCATTCTGTTTTAAGCACTGAGCTCAGGGAAAAATTAATGAAAAATTTGTAGGGTTCTGGTAATTATGAGAGCTAATGTGCTTTTAATTCATGAATTTTACTAATTTAAATTTTGTCAGATTTGAGTCAGACAGAAAATGATCAAACAGTAGCTTTATAGCCTAGATTTTGTGTATATTAATATTTCTTGAAAATTTTTCCTTATTTTCATACAACATCAGTCATATTTGTATAGTTACTGTTCCCCTTTGGTATGGCCCTCCCCTCAATAATGCAACCACATACCAGTCTTTCCAACTCTTCTCTTGCTGCAAGTTGTGGATTGATGCCCACTGGTTCTCTTTTTTTTCCTTGGAGCTGATGCACTCACTTTTACCTGAATGAGGACATGTGCTCCTGGGACATAGCAGACCACACTGCTCAGATCTCCAGGAGTAAGGCAGGTAGCCAGGCCAGGCATGTCAGGGAGCTCCTATAAGGCAGGTGTGTGATGTAATTCTCCAGGCGTCTTTATTTTGGGGCTTCCTGTATTGTAGGCGACTGTCTCCTTTTCTGCCAGCCAGTGTGTTCTCTGGGTTCCTTGCTTCATTCATTCTGGCTGTCTCCTCCATTCCGATGACTGTCACATGATGTTGCTTCTGAGCCTGATAGTTCTGGTTTCTGGTGTTGGTAACCCAACTCCCAGCCATTATCAGTGGAGAAATTCCCTGGTGGAGATGGACTTCATCAGGTGGTTGGTCTAGCTCATCTCTTCTCTCAAGGTTTACAGTTCTGTCATGGGACCTCAGCACACCTCTGAGTCCCTCCTCCCCATTTGTAAAGGAGGGAGTCTCACTCGTGTTGCACACATCTCTGGATCAGGGGATGGGTTCTGCAGCCACTGGAGACTTTGAAATTGAAGCTCTGTGACAGGTCATCACAATCGCTAGTTTCACAGCCTTATCTCTTGTGGTTCTCCCATATTCTGTTTGGGTCCTTCCCAGGTAATGAGTATATCCAGGACTTTGATTTGTTTCTCTCATCTCCTGTATGTGAGATGCAGGAGTGTGCTTGATTTTCTGGTCAGCCTAGTATAGATCTGACTGAAGTGGGAGTAAACCACTTCCCTTGCCATTTCTCTACCTTTTCCATGGCAGAGGCTGCCCAGCCCCCACCTGTCCTGAGAACCTAGGACTCACCATGCCCCGCTCCACTTATGGCCTGCTTTGAGGTGGGGGTGTTCCAGGTGGCCCTCTCCTCCCCCTGCCAGAAACTGAGGCTATTGGCAACTTTCAGCTCCCACCTCTGACCCAACTGGTAGTATTGTAATTTTTGTTTGAACCTCATAGTTTGGTTTTTCCATTGACTTAATACTGAGGAATAGCAACTATGTGATATCTTTTTACTACGCCTCAGAAATTGCCAGTTCACCATATATTCAATGGAATCTTCTTATAAGCAAATACATAAAAAATAAGATTCATCCTGCATTTGTTAACTCTACTATAAATGTAGTATACTGTATGAGCATAAGATAAATAATGTAATAACTCAAATTTAAGGCTATACTATCAAAATAACTAGCAGCTTTTCTACCCCCCTGTGACTGTGCAGGCTGGTGTCGTTCTTCTTTTCCTAATAAACCTTATTATTTAAAAATGTAAATAATAAATCAAAATAATTCAATAGCAAAGTTATGAGCCAAAGGAGAATCCAAACTATGAGACTAAAGTAAAAATAATGAAACTGTTAATATTCACAATTGGGTGAAATCATAAATTTTTTTTATTAACCTCCCTTTTGTTCTCTGAGTAATATAAAGATGATTATGGAAACCTAGGAAATGCTCTTAAACAACTTCAAAATGAACTTTTGAAGTTCATTCCATCCCCCCCCACACTATTTTGCTCTTGTTTTGTAGTACTATATCTCTAGTTTAACATATTACTGTATATTTTTTCATATAAGGATTGAGTGGCTTTTTCTCCAGCTATCCCTCATCAAATAAAAATTTATATTATCTGAGTCATTATAAAAATTTACTGCATTATTATCTCCTCTTTTTTTTTTAAGTCCTAAAAAATTTAACATAGGAATAGTAATTTCTAGGGTTATAACTTCTTAATAATTTACAAGTGTTGACTGTCATGATAAATTAAATTATAAACAATACATGTTACTAAGTTATAGAGATAGTAACCTGCATTCCTGAGATGAAAGAAAAAAGAGCACTTGTCTTAATGACATGCAAATGGGTGTTTGTGATAAGCAGAATTTCCAGTAATGGAATTATGTGTACATCAAAAAGCATTGTAAATGATATATGAAGAAATGATGTTGATGTACTATGGAAGCCTGTGCTAGATAATGGCTTTTGTGGTGAAGAAAGTTCTGGTCAAGGTAAATGTTAATCAAATCGTACAAAACTGTTTCATGAGGCAGGTGATTAGAACAATAGTATTTCTAAAAATGTCATATAGCATTTTAACTGTAAAAACATTGACTTTCACCCAGATTTAGAGATTCAAATTACCTGAAGTCTTTTGTTTTCTTTTCTTGCTGGGAAAAATCAAATTAACAGGAGAACTATATAATGTATAAAATTCTTTCAGTTTATCAGTGTACATCGCTACTTTTTTGTCCTTTAGTTTTTATAACTATGCAGTCTTTCATTTTATTTTTTAATTTTTATTTGCATTTAATATATATATATTTCTATCATTTTATACCCCAAAGTTCTCCCATAACTGTATCTCCCATGAACCATCATCTTGATCTCTTGTGTTCATCCCTCCCCTGATTTTACCCTCTCTCTCCTTGCTGTTTGCTTTAGATCTGTTATCCGTTTGATAGTTTAATTTTTTTTCTTGTTCTTTTGTTTGTTTTCCCTATATGCCACATGTACATGAGACCATCCAGTATTTCTCTTTTTCTTTCTGGCTTATTTCCACTACCATGATTCCTTCTGACTCCATCCATGTTACCACAGATGACACTAGTTTGTCTTTTTTATTGCTGAATAATATTTCATTGTGTAAACGCACCACAATTTTCTCATCCATTCATCTCTTTTGGGGCACTTGGGTCGCTATGCAAAAGTGCTGCAATAAACATAGGTGTGCAGGTTTCCTTTTGGATTAGTGTTTTGGTTTCTTTGGATAAATTCCCAGAAGTACAGTTGCTAGATTGATTGATAGTTCCATTTTCAATAGTTTGAGCGTTCTTCACACAGCTTTTCATAGTGTCTGGATCAGTTTGCATTCCCACCAGCAGCATAAAAGTGTTCCTTTTTCTCTACATCCTCACCAGCACTCGTCGTCCATTTTCTTAATACGGTGCCCTGCCCTGTCTTAGATGTTTTTAAGCTACCATCTCTATCTAGCTCCTGTGACATATATGTTGAAGGATGAAGTTTTTTTGGTTCCTTTTTAGCTGATAATATGTTAATTTTGAATGTTGCTGCCCTAAGGAGAATATTGAACTGAACCTAAAAATGTAAACACAAATACGTTACATATTTGTAACGTGTAAATTTGTAATGTGTAAATGTGAACAGATAAAAAAGATAACTTATTTTCCATACTATTCTTACTAAAATATTTATGATATATAAGTAAAGCTTCTGCTGAAATATAGGTATGCTTAAATTCTGGTAGTACACTTGTAAGCCTTTGAGGAAAATGTTTCTGACTTGGTTACAGAGGTTCCATCTGGCCTTCTGGAATCAATCTGACTCATTGTGTATTTGGACTTATCAAAAAAAAAATATATATATATATATTCCCCCTACTGGAAAATATGCCTACATTTCACATTGGGGGTACTCTTTCTTCTCCCCTTCATCCCCATCTCCTGAAAGGAAATATTTACTTGGAATGCTTTACCTATTTCCCCAAAGGAGACTATGGCAAGAGGACTGAGTCCCTGGTGCCATGGTTGTGATATGAGAGAGCCTTTTCCAAGTCCTTGGGGGCAGTCTGTGTATGAAAGCTATAACGCTTAAAATTACTCATTTTCTTTTTGACCTGCCAACTTGCCAACAGTTATTCCCACTAACAGTTATTTCTACAGGCAATATTTGTTTACTAAGTCATTCTCCCTCCTTCCATACTAAGTCATTTGGTTACTAAGTCATTCTGCCTGAATATTCTCTTTGCAAAAACAAAAGGTGGTACAAAGATGGAACTGAATTCTGCACATTATGAGAATTAATTTTTCCCTTTAAATTTTTTGTAAGTAAGCCAAAAAGGATTTTCCGCCAGAATTAGTTGAAGTATTGTCCCAGCTTTGGCTATGCTGGTAAAAAAGCTGGAGCCTTGCAAGAAAGATCCCTAGAACTCTTTGCTGATCATTTGTGCCCAGTGAAAAACAGCCTTAGAATTGACTGTGCTGGGTGGGTCCAAACCAGTAAAGACAGCATCTATCCTTATTTACTGTTGTTTTTCTCCACTGTTCAGTTGTTCTTCTCTTGAATAGTGTTAAGAAAAGTTGGTCCAGATATTACTGACAGATTGAATTTGAATGTAGGGCAGGATTAGCACCTGTGGTTTTTTCCCCTGCACAAGGAGTAAGAAAGTGTACTGCGTTCACAGTCTCCTAATTTTTTTTTCATTTGCCTGGAATGTTTTTTTTTTTGGGGGGGGGCTGTTATTTAATTTTTATTTCCTTTCCCACAGCAGTTTAGCAGAGCAGACAGAACATTAAATCTAAGAAAAGTTTAAGTTCAGTTTTTTTCTCTAAATATGTCAGTGATTATGAAACACAGTGACCCGAAGGGACTTTTTACCTTCACTTTAACACATACAGGCCTGCTTCTCTCTCCGAAGCAGGCTACAAGCAGGCCATTTACCTTTTTACCTTGAGGCCGCCACACCTAGGCCTGCTTCTCTCCCTAGGTAGCAGGCTACACACTGTTACTTAGCATTTACACTGTACTTGCCTACTACTGATATGCAAACATCAGCTACCTGCTCTCTGCTTTCAGCTCCAAAAACTGCAGAAAAGAAAAACTTTAAAACACAGTTTAAACTTTCCACTCGTGGGTTCTTACCACCATCCCCAGCCTTCTCAACCAAAATACCAAACCAATGTAAGACTATCAGTGCAGTGCAGACTAATTTATTTCTAACAAAGTGATTTCTAATTATCCTAATAATTACAAAAGAA
>PVHY01009315.1:0-57072 GCA_004024945.1 Uropsilus gracilis | reverse complement strand
ATAGTGGCTGGACCAGTTTGCACTCCCACCAGCAGTGTAAGAGAGTTCCTTTTTCTCCACATCCACGCCAACATTTGTTGTCTGTTTTATTTATGTGGGCCATTCTTACTGGTGTAAGATGGTATCTCAGTGTGGTTTTAATTTGCATTTCCCTAATTATTAGTGAGGTGGAGCATTTTTTCATATGTCTATTAGCCATATGTATCTCCTCTTTGGTGAAGTGTCTTTTTAGTTCTTCTCCTTTTCTGATTGGGTTTTTTGCTTTGTTTTTGTTGAGCTGTAGGAGCTCTCTGTGGATCTTTGTTATCAGGCCCTTGTCACTTGTCTGCAGGGCAAAAATTTTCTCCCAGTTGGTTGGGTTTCTTTTTGTTTTGTTTATTGTCTCCTTTGCTGAACAGAAACTTTTTAGTTTTATATAGTCCCAGCTGTTTATGCTTTCCTTCATTTTTTTTGCCAGCCATAGTTGTTTCCCCAAATGAATTTCTGAGGTGAAATTCATGAAGGGTTTTGCCCAGGTTTTCTTCTATGTATTTTATGGTTGCAGGTCTCACTTCCAGGTCCTTTATCCATTTTGAGTTAATTTTTGTACAAGGTGTGAGGGTGTTATCCTGGTCCATTTTTTTACAAGTTTTGATCCAGTTTTCCCAGCACCATTTACTGAAGAGGCTATCCTTGTTCCAGGGTATGTTTTTTGCCCCTTTGTCAAAGATTAATTGACTGTATATGTCATCACTCTTATTGACCCTGCTTTTAGTTTTTTATTCTTCTATATCAGAGTGATTGGATAATATCTTTACACTTTGCTCTTTGCTTGCAATAATGCAATGAGGGAAATAGACTGGAGTCGGACAATAAAGCTGATATTGGGTGCAACTGGGGCAGAAAGCTCCAACCAACAAACCAAAGGGAAAAAGTGACACTTTTAAAATGATGTCTCTGCAGCCCCGATTATTTCAGATTCTTACCACCCACAAATAGCAGTTGCCAGTCAAATGCAGTTTGAACAGGTGTTTATTTACAAGAAAATTGACCAGGAAAACAATAAGTCCTTAATGTCACAAGTGGCCAATTATCTTACTCCAGTCACCATTTTTAGTCCCAACAGTCCCAAACATACATAGTGCCTTTTTGCCCCTCCAAACCTGAGGCAGGCACTCTGCGAAGTCTAGTCTTCTTCTTTTTTTTTTTTTCCTTCCTGCTTCTTCTCTCTCCAGAGTTCCAAGGTGCTCAGTTTCTCCAAGATTCTTCAAACTTTCTTTCTTTACCAGGCATCTGACTCCACACTGGCTTACTCTTCTGCTGGCCACTCTCCCACCATGACTCCTTACCACCACCAGCTCACTCTTCAGGGGTTTTCTGCCCAATCTAGCCACTCAGGCTTCTCTTTACTGGTCCATCATTCTCATCTCTCCTCTCCCCAAATGTTTCTTCCCCAGTCTCTGTTCCTCTCTTTTTATATCTTTTTTTCCTTCTCCTCCTGAGAAGGAAAAAGAGGCTCCAATTTTCCTTCACACACCCTCCTGGTGATTCATTTTCTCTTCCTCATCTAGGCCTTGAAACAGTAGCCCCAGGTTAATAGTTTCCCATATTCACCAGGGCTGCTTAAGATTTGTAACAAAGTTAAAGAGGGAAATACTCTTATCTGGTTTAGGCCTCTGTGTTTTCCAGACACACCTAATAGTAAAGCCTAAATTTTAACACTGTCCATGTTGAGATCACAGCTTCAAAACTATGGCAAGGGTATTTGTTATTCCAAACTGTAAGACAGCACAGATAACTGCACTACCAGGGAATCTTTCTCATATGTAGATGTGACAGAGGATGTATATAAATGCTCTTGATGTGTGGGTTGTACATAAATAGCAACAACAACAAACATTTATTATGTTATGTGAAAACATTTCTCTGAACAGATTATGTTCATATATAAAATCTAAAATATGTTTTAATTAATGTAATCAGTAATATATACATATATGTATTAACCATCCCAGAAACACTGTATTAATATTATTATTACTCCACTTTACAGAGATATTAACTTGTTAGCAACAGACACAAAAATTTACAGTGTGCTCAATGTAATAGGAGAAGAAGCAGAACTAAAATTCTGAATTCTCACTCTGTCCCTTCAGGCAGATAAACCAATGAAGATTCAGGAATTTCATTCATGGTTGCATGCTAGTCAGAGGTGGCCCGGACTAAAGGAAGAGCACTCCCAACTTTCACATCCAGAGGTGTTCCTAGAGCTATCCAAGCAGGGGCAATCTAAGAACCTAGGTAGCAAGGTGTATAACATTTCTTTCTTAAATGCTAGTGAGAGAGTTCAATGGACTATGGTGGAGGATTGTAGCTGGTATAATAATATTCTCAGAGGAGATAAGAAATTAACTACTACGTACCAATATTACCTCAATTAAAATATATTCAATTAAAAAATAAAACTGTAATGAGCCTCTGATTCTTGTTGCTTTTTTTCTATAGAGTAAATAAATTTAAGGTAGCAATGCTCATGCAGCATCTATGAGACAGAGAAATCCAATGAACTCATATTTTTTCTAACAAAAAAAAATGTGTGTCAGAAAGAACAGAATAGACAGAGGTCAAAACTTTCCTCTGGGAAAAGTGGCATTTTTTTCCATAAAAAATTTCAAAGATGTTCTGTACTTTAAGGTTTTTCTCTAAAAAGATTCTGAAGAGTAAGTTACTTTTTTAAATTAAAATCTAGAAATAAAAATTAAGTCCTATCTCCTTCCACTATGATGACTTGTATGCAAAGAAGATACTATGGTATTTATATACATTGTCTTTACTTTCAGGGAAGATTTTCTTAGTTGTCCTCAATTATTTCATCTTTGTATAAATAAAAACTCATGTGATATTCATATTATTATTATTATCCTACTGCACAGCTAGGACTTGATGTTTATTTTACAAACTTGAAACAAATATATAGCCATCCAAATCCAGTTCAATATTTTGGTAAAAGAGTAGATCCATGGGATGTTTTGAAAATGGCATCAAAATACAGTGACCTGAAAGTGGAAGGACCTCAGCTACCTCACTGCTCATTAACAGGACAATTTAAAAAAATAAAAAACATACAGGACAGTAGGACCTCTGTTGGCACTTTGGAATCTCTCTTAGCTCTTTAAAGAAGCAGGATAAAATTTAAATACTTGAAAAGAAATTGAATATATTTCTGACTTGTTTTATCCCATTACACTCTTATTCCCTTTTCTTTTATCCCATTACACTCTTATTCCCTTTTCTTATTCCCATTAACATCCTCACTCAGATCATTGGATCCAGGTTTTATCTCCTGTGTTCTTTGTGTCTAAATAATATCAAGAAGGTGATGTGCAAATCCCTTAGAACCAGAAGCTAGCAATACCAAATGAATAATTTGGAAAATGCTCAGATCCTTATAAGAATCAAACAATGAAAAGATGGAAGGGATGGAGGGGCAGAGGTAAGGAGAGCAGAAGGGAAGGGAAGGTGAAGGGAAGGAAGGGGAAGTGAGGAAAGGATGGGAAAGAAAAAGAAAGGAAAGGAAGGCAGGAGGGAAGAAGGGAGGGAAAAAAGGAATCCCTTATTTATTTGTCCTACAAATGATCCCTATGTGCACAACCTTATTAAGAAGGATCTCAGATCAGAAGGAATAGAGCAATAACTTATGGTCTTTTCTTAGGGCCTCAGTTTCCTTAGTTTTGAAATAAAGTATGTCGTATCTAAAATTCTTCCACCCTCATCTTTCTTCAATAATTATGTTCCATTTTTCAAACATCATTGTTCCCACTTGGTAATAAAATAAAACATCAAGGAGTTAAGTGTTTAGACCACCCACTCTGGGAGTGAAGGGGCCATAGAACACATTTGTGACCAGAGGGCTGTCTTTGAACTGCAAATATTTAGTTCTTTTTTTTTAATGAATGAACAATGGTAACAAAAATTTAATCTTGATAGAAAAAAAATCAAGTTACTAGCAATTAGCTTTCCAGCAGTAACTCAAAATATAAGTCAACAACTAACTGAATGCATCTTACTTGCTCAGTTTCAGTTTCTTTTGTCTTTGTCAGGAAAATTAAAGGAGCAGTTGCTCACAATTCTATAAAACCATAAAAACAATAAACCAGACATCTACAAATGATAAATTGAGCAGTGGCTAGGCTAAGCTATATTAGTTAATGTAAATTAGAATAAAGAATAATGCTAATGCTGTACATCTCCTATCTTCATTGTTCTGACAACCGCATCAGGCAGATGCCTGCTTCAGCTGCTGCATCATCAATAAAACCCACCATATCAAGTCAATCTCCCTTTATACTGCCATTATGACTTTAGTAGACAGAGTCTCTTTTTTAAATTCTTTTTTTGCTGACTACAGCCTTCTTTATTGATAATACTTGACAAGGTTGGGTTCTGTAAGTCCCTCTCCTTTTTCACAGTGTCTATGATGGAACTGTGATCAGACCAAGAAATATGAGGATGTTAGATTAATGGGAGGACTCCCCATCATCTAGGACCCTCTCTCTTCTTGAACTCTCACTGGGACTGGTGGCTCAGGAGACTCTTATTCCTTAAAGACCATGGGAGTCATAGGCCCATTATCCTCTCTCTGTAGACAATTCATTGTCATACTTGGAAGTGAATTTGACTAATCACTGAAGATAATGCCAGCCTCAGTATCAATGGTTTTTTTAAGTGTCACTGTTAAAACCAAAGGAAACAACCTTCTTATCAGTATAGCCCAGGATGCCTTTGGAGGAAAAGCATGGCTCTGATTCTGCCTCACCAACTTCTTGATGTCATAATAGTTGGTAGATTTCTCTAGGTGGCAAGTCAGATCCACAACTGATACACTGATAATGCCACATAAGGTTATGCCGGTGAGTTTCCAATTCAGGTCAGGGATGTCATTGTCCACAGCCTTGATAGCACCAGGAGAAGAGAAGGTGGTCTTCTGAGCACTCCCTTGGCCATCATGCCACAGCTTCCCAGTGGGCTATCCATGGTCTTCTAAGTCACTGTGATGGCGTGATGATGGTCATGAGTCTCCACATGATGTCAAAATTGTCATTGCAATCCTGGGCAGTGGAGCAAAGAAGTTGATAGTTTAGGAGGTATTGCTTGTAATCTTGAGAGAGTTGTTGTACTTTTCATGGTTCACAGCATCAAAAATATGAAGCATTCACTGCAAGGGCAGAATGGATGACCTCCTTAACTACACATTTCAAGTGAGCTACAGTCTTCCAAAAGGTATTGAAGATACTAGTGAACCCCAGAAAATACTCAGCACTAACATCACCTCATTTGATGTTAGCTGGATTTTGCTCCTGGACCATGACTACATTTTCTATCAATAAACTTATCATGCATAGAATCATATTGGAACATTTAGAACAGGTCAGTAGTCAATGAAGTAGTCATTGATGGCAATTAAATTTAGCAAAATCCATTCATGCTAACCAATATCTCAAGGATATATCTGGCACTGTACAAGAACAGGCTGTTGATTATTAAAATGAGATGAGTAGAATTCCAGGGTACCATTTTTTCTTACATACTGAATTTCACTTTAAAATAGTTTTCCACTAATTTTGAGAAAATAAAGAAAAAAATGTTCCTTTCTGGAATAATTGTATGTTTCTAATACTTCTTGTTTTGCTTTAAAATGGAAGCTACTAATATAAATAGAAATTTGGGACTTGGGTGGCAGGGAATGTTTTATTGCCAGCCCTGACCAGGATGGACCCAGGATAGACATGCATTGGGTGGTCCTGATAGTCCCCAAGTTATGTACCCAAATAACACCATGGGTGACTGGATAATGGCACCTATGGGCCATTATCCCATAATGTGTGTTCCCCACATTGGGATGGCAAAATCAGAGGGCAATCCAAAAGACAACATTTTTGTTAACTTTTTGGTTTAATTTGAACTCTTCTCCCTTGTTGCACAGAGGGCCCTATGATGCCTCTTCGATGGCAATGTGTATAGTACTCTAGATCTGAGAGGTCACTACAGTGCTGTCTTCTGACAAAAAATGGCTTGTATAATGCCAGATGCAAGGGATTTCCCATTTCTGGTGCCAATAACTTCTTTGTCTTTTGCCCATAGTTTGTTGTGTTCTAACACTGTTGTAGACTGCACTTAGTATTCTGTTGTATTCAGTTACAGTTTGTATTATTTTTGCAGGTTGTGGATATAATAGGTATAATGCCCTACACTCCTCATCAAGGGAATTTTGTGGAATATTGATGCAAAGGTTGTACAGTTAAAAAAAAAAAAAAAACAAAAAAAACAAAAAAAACAAACAAAAAAAAACCTTGATGGGGTGGAGTATAGGGAAAATTAATTAAAATCAGGCTATTTTTTGGCTTCCACATAAGGGGTAGTCAAAAATCTGATCTTTCTATTTTTCCCTCTCTCTGCCTATATATAGGGTCCTCTGTCCCCAAAATAAAAGGCAACTTGATATATTAAAAGCTCCAAGATTATTACTATGTTTATGCTAGAATGTTCATATTCTTTAAGTAAATACCAAGCAGTGGTATTGTTAGATACCATGGGATTTCCAATTTTGTTTTACTAAGAAATCTTAATACCATTTCCATAGAGGTTGCACCAAATTACATGCCCAAAAACAATAGAGAATAATTTCTTTTTCTACACATCTTCACAACATTTGTTTCCATCCTCTTTGATATAGGCTATTCTCACAGGAGTGAAGTGTTATCTCATGATCTCATGTGGTTTTGACTTGCATTTCCATTATAATAAGTTATGCAGAACAATGAAAACTATCATCTTGGGTCTTCTGCCCATTTCTTGCTTGTATTTTTACTGCTGTTATTTTTAGATTTTGGAATATTTTGTATACCTCTGCAATTGGTCTGTGTAACAACATTTTGTTAGAATCTAATCTCTTGGATAAAAATGTCCCATACTTTTCCCAGATTGAGATGATTTTCAACAGTTATTTCTGTAAATAAATTTAAATCTATTTTTCTCTTCTTCTGGGACCCCCATGATATTGAAAGTATTATAATTTAAGTTGTTCCAATGAGATCCGAGGCTATTTTCATTTTTTTCTGTATGTATGGTGCTCTATTTGTGTGTTTTCCAAAAAAGGTGTTTTCAAGCTTATTTTTTCAATTGCTTTTTAGTCTGTTGCTGAGGCTCTCAAGTGTACTTTTCAAGTAAGCTAACTTTATTATTTGTAATAAGTAATTATTACAAATATTGCCATATATTTTCTTCATCTTTATTCTGTTGCTCTTTTAGGTACTTCACTTGTTGTTTCTTTCTTTAGTTTTATATTCAGTGTTAGATCTGTGCCCTTGAACTCCATTTCTGTCATCTTCTATAGTTCTGTTGACTTGGGGCTACTTTATCTCTTCAGCATTTTTTGGTATGTTCTTCATTCTTTAAAATTTTTTATGGATTATATTAGGGATTGGTTTTCAAACTGTTGTATTTACACCTGTTGATATAATTTAACAACTGCTACTAGTAAGGCTTAGTAGATATGAAGAGGACAAGGGTAGTAGGGCACAAAAAATTACCTCCAGTAAATTCAGTAATTCTATGTTCCTACTGGGCTGTGGAGTAAGAATTGTGTCACTGGGCTCCACAGTGAGACCAGCTCCTTAGATTTATTGTCTCTTATATTCTCATGCTCATTTCCACCCTAGCTTGTTTTCAAGCACTAGATGCAGTGGTGGGCTTAGATTTTATTGATATGGCAACACAAGCTAGGAGTTCAATGTTTTTCTTTTCCAGCCACAGAGGTTTATCCTGAAGTATGTGCTCCTGTAACTGGTATGTGTTTGAGATATATTTTTTAAACAAATTTTTGCTTTGATTTTTCCCTGAGATGCAGAATGTCAGTGTTTTGAATATCTTTGCCTTGGATTAAAGTACTAGCAGCCTCATCTATGAGGATAGCTAGATGTTTTAACATGCTTGTGTCTGTTAATTTGGGCTCCAACTCATCTATACTGAGAGTCTCAGCTCAAGTCAATAATTGTAGCTTTGCACCTAGTTCTGTACTTTCTGCAGCTCTCCAGAAATGTACCCTCTATCCTTTTTGTCAACTCATGAGCTCTTTTATCTAGTACCTTTGTGAGATCTCATGTGCCTTACCTCTTTCAGTCAAACAATTGTTCTTTCTGTATCCTGTTATCTGCTTGTCCTTCAGGATTTTGGCATTCTGTTGCTGCAATTTAGTTAGGTATGGTGGGAAAAGGGAGACATAATTCCAGTGTCTTACTTTGCTTCTTTCTTACTGGACTCCTTGGCCTCTGAGTAGATGTGTCCAGGTATTTTTTTTATCATATGTGAGCAACTAATTTGAAAACACAAAGGGTGTTATGTGGAAAGGTTATAGAATACCAGAATTATCCAAACAGAATAAAATTCCAAAAATCATATGATTCTCTAGAGTCCTATTTTCACGACATTCTATCTCTGGCTCAACTTGAATAGTGTTGACTTTTAAAAGGCAATCTTCATTTAATAGAAAATCCTTTCTTTGGTTTAGTACATTATTATTGGTACATTTAGGAAGCCTGTTCAGTTAAATTTTAGTTCATTCACTAATCTATGACCTATCATTGATACTGGACTTTGAGCACCATGCTTGTGAAAGTCTTCCAGATGGTTATCAGGGCTAGCATTTCTATATGGGATTGATGTGGTCATTTTCAGGTTTACTGCCCTAGGTGTTCTACCACCATAAGAGAAATTCATCTTGATTGAAATGAATAACAGGGTTTCCTGAAGCTCCTATTATGACAAGGGATCTTATTTACATTTTCAACACTATGCATCCATTTGAAAATTCAGACAGCCTTTATTTAAACATTTTCTAAGAAATTGCTATAATTCATCAGTGGAAATAAAAAGAAAAATCAACTTACCTGCTCTAATGTTCATGACTATAAAATAACTTAGAGAGAGGGTCATGGGAGTCACTGGGTGCATCTTCACTGACGGACTGAAGGCTGGGAGCATCTGAGCTAAGAGCATCTCACTGGTTCCCCCCAGAAACACCAAGTGTTGCAAACTGAGGGTCCTGGCAGTCTTGACTGGTGGACCTGAGGGCTGGGAGCATCTTAAATGAGATCACTTCACTGGCTCCCCCTGAAAACACTGAGCATTGCATACTGAGTGTCCTAGTAGTTGCTGGGTGTGTCTTGGCTAATAAACCTGAGGGCTGCAAGTGTCTGAGGTGAGAACACATTGCTAGGTCCCCCTGGTAACACCAACCCTCACCGGGTTCCCTTAGAAACACCTGGAGTGCTGGTGCCACTAACAAAGGAACAAGAAGCACCTGCAGCACAGGAGTGAGAACTAGGAAAAAAAACACACACTAAAAAAATCTAGGGAAGAGAGGAGAAGAAAACATAGAATCACCCCTACTCCTTATCCTCTCTGACTCCAAAGTTTTGATAAAGTCTTAAGAGCCAACTGAAAACAACTAACCAAAAAAATGAATGAGTAAATGAAAAACAACAAAACAAAAATCTGTGCACAGATTAACAACCCCAAATTTATTAGCAACTAAAAACACTCCTAGGGAAACATAGAGAAACAGAAGAGCATATTAACTCCAATCAGCATAAGGGAAAGAATACTCAAGGCAGAAAAAAGCAGATTTTACAACAAAAATCACACCATCGCTCCACCTTACCTGACTGCAAATGAATTGGTTCCCCAAAAGAGACAACAGAAGCAAAGAAGGTACTCTCCACCATAATACTGGCATTAAGACAGAATTAACCACAACCTGGTAAGGGACTCCAATCAATATGCCAGTCAGTACTAGAGCCATAGTTGTACAGTATGTAGAGCAAGTACAGAAACAAAACACAGGAAGAAAAATTCAAATACCCAAGCAAGCCCTATGGGAAACAATATATCACAAAAGGAAAGACAATCTCCAGAAACCAAAAGTTTGACATTGAAGAAATATCTTATATGTCAGACAAAGAATTCAGACTCAGCATGACAAAAACACTCAAAGTGATAATGGAAGATGCAGAAAAAAAGGAAAACCAAATGATAGAAACATTTAACAAACTAAAAGGAGTAGGAAAAATATAAAAAAAGAACACATAGGTAAGAATAACATAATTGATAAATTGAAGATCAAGAACGGATTCCTAAAAAATGAAACTTAAAGAGACCCAGGATATAAGAGGTGCAACAGAAGAGCTCAAAAATACAGGGAAAAGCCATGGAAGAAGATTAGATGAAAAAGAAGAACAAATTAGTATACTTGAGGATACAGAAATAGAGAGGATGAAAAGGGAAAGAGACAAACAAAGTAAGAAATCAGAAGGAAAAGCTCAAGAGATCTTTCAGAGTCACTAAAGGAAGGAAAATAAGAGTAATTGGAATTTCAGAGTCACTAAAGGAAGGAAAATAAGAGTAATTGGAATCCCAGGAGAAGAGAACTAAAAGGTTTTTTAATGCAATAACAGAGGAGAATTTTCCAAATCTGAGGAAGAAATGAAAATGGACATAAAGGAAGCAAAAAGGACACCAAGCTACATTAATGAAAGAGAAACTTCAGCAAGACATATCATTGTAAAACTTCCAAGAGCACAAGATAAGGGAAAAATAATGAGGACTACAGAGAGGAAACAGATAACCTACGAAGGAAAACCCATTAGGCTGACCTCAGATTTCTCTGAAGAAACACTCCAGGCAAGTGAAGAATGGAGCCACATCTTCAAAAAACTCAAAGACAAAAAGTGCCTGCCAAGAATACTCTACTGTGCAAAACTAACCTTCCTTTATGAAGGAAAATTTAGACCCTCTCAGAAAGGCAGTCTCCAGAAATTTGCTGTCATTGAACCTCCATTCCAAGAAATTTTGCAAGAAGCCGTAAAACCAAAACAACCCAAAGAATAAACAGGAAGAACAAAACAAGGAACTAAATCAGAACCTCAAAATGACTACCAGAAACCAGCTTTAGAATTTCAAACATCAATAATTACCCTAAATATCAGTGGTCGAAATTCATCAATCAAAAGACACAAAGAAAGCCAGGCATAGTGGCGCATGCCTGTAAGCTTCAGCCTATGAAGCGGCTAGGGTTAGGGATCACAGATTTGAGTTCCTTCGGGGCAACACAAGACCTAGTCCCCAAAATTAGCTGGTGGGGCATGCCTGCAATCCCAGCTACCTCAGAGGCTGAGGCTGGGAATTGCTTTAGTCTGTGGTACCCCAGACAACGTGAGCCTACAGTTCCACAGGCAAAAATAGCCAGACCTAGTCTAAAAAAAAAAAAAAAAAGACACAAAGTAAGAGGCTGGATCAAAAGACAGAACCCAACATTCTGCTGCCTCCAGGAAACAGATCTGATCTCTAAATATAAGCATATGTTGAAGATAATGAGTGGAAATCAATTCTAAAACAAATGACCCTCCTAAAAAGCCAGGAGTAGCCATTCTTATAGCAGACAAAGCAGATTTCAAATTTAAAAAAGGGACAAAGGATAAGGAGGTCACTACATAATGGTTAAGGAGTCAATCCACCAAAAAAACATAACAATTATCAACCTATATTCACCAAATGAGGAAGCAATAAAATTCATAAGAAAATTACTAGCAGAACTGAAAACAAATATTGGAGAAAATACATATGTGATAGGAAATTTTAACACTTCATTCTCACCAAAGGACAGATCATTGAAACAGAGACAACACAAGGACACAAAAGCTTTAAAGGAAGACCTAAACCAAATAGACCTAATAGATATCTGGAGGACACAGCACCCCAAAGGAAAAGAATACAATTTCTTTTCAAATGTACATGAATCATTCTCTAAAATTGACCATATTGACCACAAGGCATACCTGAATAAATATACAAAGATTAAAATAACACCAACTTTTCCCTATAATCATGAAGGCATCAAACTAGAAATCTACAAAGAGTTGGGCACAGAGTATGAGGAAGGATGAATGAGGGAGATTGACACAGTCTAGAGGATGTGAGCTATCAAAAACATGACTGGTAACAACTTTAAGGTAAATTACTAGGCCTTTTATAGGGTCTAGGCAAGGGGGAAAAATGTACCCAAAAGAATGTTTTATTACCAATTAACTAAGGAAGACTAATGACTAGAGTACAATAAAATTGGGTAAAACATTAGTTCCCATGAGATAATGACAGGCAGGGGATTCACCCATAAATTTGTTGGTATCTCCCAAGGAATGTTTCTTAATGTAAACATTGGAGGAATGGACAAGCTGCTTTCTGCTCTCCAGACATTCATCATGCCAGTAATTGTCTTCAGTGTTCTGAAGGCAGATAAAAGTGAAATGAAGTATTCTTCATTTCACAGCATGAACCCAGTTCAGTCTCAGCTGGCAGCCTCTAACAGAAATCAACAGTGAGAATAAAATAGAGTATACACTACATGGAGACTGAACAACAGACTTTTTGAAGACCACTGTGTAAAAGAGAAAATCAGAGAAGAAATTAAAACATACGTGGAGACAAATGACAAAGATGACACAATATTCCAAAATGTGTGGGACTCAGCAAAGACAGTATTAAGAGGAAAATTCATAGTAATACAGGCCCAAATAAAAAGGATTGAAACAATCCAAATATTTAATCTAATCTCCCAACTCAAGGAACTAGAAAATGAGCAGCAAAAAAAACAAACAAACAAAAGAAACACCAAAAACAACAATCAAAAAAAAAAAGCAAAAGAAACTCAAAACCCAGTAGAAGATAGGAAATAATAAAAATAAAAGCAGAGGTAAATGAAATAGAGATCTAGAAGACCATTGAGAAGATTAATGAAACCAAAAGCTGGTTCTTTGAAAAAAAAATAAACTTGATAAATACCTAGCAAGGCTCACCAAGAAAGAAGGGAGAAAACTCAAATTAACAGAATCAAATGAAAAAAGAGAAATTACAACAGGCTCAGCAGAAATCCAAAGGATGATTAGAGACTACTATTAAAATCTATAGGCAAGAACTACAACAGCCTGGATAAGATGGGTAAATTTATCAAATAAACAGCCATCCAAAATTGAACAAAGAATAAATAGAGAACGTAGGCCAGGCACGGTGGCTTGTGCCTGTAAGCTTCAGTCTATGAAGCGGAAGAGGCAAGGGGTCACAGTTCGAGTCCCACCTGGGGCCCGTGGCAAGACCTAGTTCCAAAAAAATAGCTGGGCGTGGTGGCACGCGCCTGTAATTTCAGCTACCTTGGGAAGCTGAGGCTGGGGATTGCTTGAGTCTGGTACCCCGGGCAACGAGAACCTGCATAGGCAAAAATAGCAAGACCTAGTCTCAAAAAAAAAAAAAAAAGATGAAATAGAGAATTTAAACAGGACAATCACAGGCAGTGAAATTGAGGTTGTCATTAACCCTCCCTAAAAACAAGAGCCCAGGTCCAGATGGTTTCAGAAATGAATTCCACCAAAGATTCAAAGATGAAATAACACCTGTACTATTAAAACTCTTTCACAAAATTGAGAAAGAAGGAAAACTACAAATACATTATATGAAGCAAGCATTACACTAATACCAAAAGCAAGTAAAGATAGCACAAAGAAAGAAAATTATGGACCAATCTCCCTAATGAACACAAAATGCAGAAATACTAAATCAAATTCTGGCAAACTGAACCCAGAGTGCATAAAAATGATTTCCATCATGACCAAACTGGATTTGCCCAGGGGCACAGGGATGGTTCAATATTGACAGGTATTCAGCAGAATCCATCACATCAATAAAGAGAAAAATAAAAACCATATGATCATATCAATATATGTAAAAAAAGCATTCAATAAAACTCACCAATTCATGATGAAATCCCTTGAAAAAAAAAACAAGGAAAAAAGGAACATATCTCAACATATCAAAAGCACTTATGACAAACTCACAGCAAACATTGTCCTTAATGGGGAAAAGCTGAAATCATTTCAATTATATCTGGAACCAGATAAGGATGCCCAATCTCACCACTGCTTTTCAACACAGTACTGGAACTTCTAGCTAGGGTGATAGTGGAAAGAATCTGTCACCAGAACCATAAGGCAAAGCAGCAAAGCAGCAGCGGAGATGAAATTGAAGAAGACAGCCTGCAGAAAGAAAACATGGTCAGATCTCAAATGAATACAGACTGGCCGCCCAACGCAAACTTAAGACTGAAAACCGACCAACAAGGCTCACCTGGTTCCAACAACACAGTCCTTCACCCAGTTAAAGGACACTGCCAAAGGAAAAAAAAAAGATACTAATGACTTAGCACAACTAGTAAACAACAGAGTGGGGTTTGAGAGAATGGAAGGGGCACCAGAGGGAGGAGGGAGAGGGAGGTATCCCCAAAAAACACAGAGGTTGTGATCTAAAGAATAAAATAAATAATATTAAAAAAAAGAAAAAGACATAAAAAGGTATACAATTGAGAAAAAAAGATAAGAAACTATCATTATACTGTAGCACTATTTACAATTGCTAAGATAAACAACCCAAATGCCCCCAAACTGATGAATGGTTGAAAAGATGTGGTATATTTACACAATGGATTGCTACATATCCAATATCAATACACAATGGATTGATACATATCCAATATTATGCATCAATTATGCATCCATAAAAGAAGACAAACATCATTTTCAGCGATATGAATGGAGCTAGAGGGAACCCTGTTAACAGAAATTAGTCAGAAAGAAAAAGAGATATATGTGATGATCTCACTTATATGAGGTATATAGGGAAAACAAATAAATAAAGAAGAAATATTTAAAACTGCCAACAAAATTGAAGCATAGATGAAGGAAAAAGGAGGAGAGTAAAATCAGTGGAAGGGAGATAAAGGAGGTGCAAGGGTGATAAGGTGATGGGAGTATATCAGGATAAAAAATGATGCAATATTTCTATTCATATTTGTATATGTGAGTGTGTTTGTGCGATCAAAAAATAAATAAAATATATTAAAAACTCATTGAAATAATAACCCAGAGCATAAGTTAGCTGGATAAAAAAATCAACATACAAAAATCAATGGCTTTCTTATATGCAAAATCTCAGTCAGAAGAAGAAATTAAAAGCTACTCCTTTATCATTATACCACTGAAAATTAAATACTTGGAAATAAACCTAACAAAAGTGAATAAATACAAAGAAAACTTTAAAACACTGCTAAAAGAGATAAAAGGAGACATAAGAAAATGGAAAGACATCCCCTGCTCATGGATAGGGAGAATTAACATCATAAAATGGTAATCCTACCAAAATCAATCTATAAATTCAATTCAATTCTAATAAAAACCCAATGATATTCTTTAGAGAGATAGCACAAAAATTACTGAGATTCATATGGAATAACAAAAGTCTCAAATATCAAAAATTCTTTTGACCAAAAAAAAAAAAGAGAGAGAACAGAAATATTACAATCCCAGACCTCAAATCATACTACAAAGCCATACCAGCATGGTACTGGTACTAAACAGACAACCAGATCAATGGAATAGAATTGAGTGCCCAGAAATAAAGCCACACATATTTAGTCAACTAATCTTTTACAAAGGAGTGAAAAACATACAATGGCACAAGGACAGCCTCTTTAATAAATGGTGCTGGGAAAACCGGACCATTATATGCAAAAAAAAAAATAAATTAACCAGGACAACTCCCTCACACCATGTACAAAAACCAACTTAAAATGGATAAAAGACTTGGATGTAAGAAATGAATTAAGTACATTGAGGACAAGATGGGCAAAACTCTCCAAGAACTACACTTCAGAAACCCTTTCAGGACACATCTACATCTGGCAAAAAAAAAAAAAGAAGGAAGACATAAACAGTTGGGATTACATCAAACAAAAAATCTTATGTTCAACAAAAGAGACAATAACCAAAACCTAAAGAAACCCAACCAATTGGGAGAAAATTTTTACCCTCCAGACAAGTGATAAGAGTCTGATGACAAAGATAACAAAGCATACACTTTAACAAAAAGAAAGCAAAAAGCCCAGTTAAAAAATGGGGAAAAGGGCTAAAAAGACACCCTTACAAAGAGAAAATACAAATGACCAATAGGCATAGGGGAAAAATCTTCCACATTACTAATAATCAGAGAAATGCAAATCAAAACCACAATGAGATACATGGCCCATATAAACAAATGGACAATAAATGTTGGCCTGAATGTGGAGTAAAAGGAACACTCTTACATTGCTAGTGGTGGGGCAACTCATTCAACCACTATGGGAGACTGTTTTGGAGAACCCTCAAACAACTGAAAGTAGAACAAGCAACAAATCTGAAGTATAGAAAAAGAGAGGAGCATGATGGTGGGATCGGGGGAGGAAGAGATTCAGGAGATTAAGATGGTGTACGGGTGATGGGATGATGGGAAGACCTTGGGGTAGACAATGATGTATTATATATGTATACATATGTGTATGTATATATGCAATCAATAAAAAACTTAATAAAAAATTAAATTTTGTTTTATTGCAAGAAAAGAATTAGGGAACTCTGGCATAGAGTTTCTGTTGGCAGCACTAGCTTGAAATCAATCAATCAATCAATCAATCAATCAATCAATCAATCAATGAGTCAGTCAGTCAGTTAACCTTTACCATGCCTGGTACTTCTATAAGTAAGTACATGCTGAAAAGTTTCCCTTCAATTCTGTTTTCTTCCCTCATTCCCACAAAAAAACTATTACGGTGCCTTTCGCAAAATATACACTTCATGCTTGTAGGTAAAT
This sequence comes from Uropsilus gracilis, assembly GCA_004024945.1. Classification (NCBI taxonomy): domain Eukaryota; kingdom Metazoa; phylum Chordata; class Mammalia; order Eulipotyphla; family Talpidae; genus Uropsilus; species Uropsilus gracilis. Next base: position 40,311 of record PVHY01009315.1, on the reverse strand, counting down.
TGAACAGAAACAATCATTCACACTAGCATCTATTCAGAGTTTACAAATTAGTTTACAAATTAGTTGTCTACCTTTGTTTAGCTAAGAAAATTGCCATCCAGAAACCTGGAGACTAGGGCATTGAGAACAATGATCCATGAGACTAATTCACTTCATCTTCCACTATCCTAAGGGATAAATCAAAATTCTTCGATTGATTCCTCTAATTAGTATTTCACCTGATATCTTAAGAGGTCCCCCTAAAATAAGCATGAGACCACAAACCAGGGAGATACATCTCTGCTCATTGTTGATGGCACCCCTGTGCCCCAATTTACTCTTGAGATTGGTTATGCAAGCCAAATCCCCAGAAGTCTGGGTGAAATTTTATAGCAGAAGCTTTTCTGGCTGACAAGGATTCCAATGTATGGCACCTCCCAAGAAGCACCAGAAGACTGAAACATCTTTATCCCAGTGCTTCCAATTCATTTCTTGAAATAACTTAGTTATAAAACTCAAACAAACAAAACTTTCTTAAACACTCTCAAGTGTTAAGAAGAGCTGGACTGTGATGTGTATTTAGACCCCTTTGTACCTGAATTTAAATTATTAGCATTCTCTTTGTAGACAATCATTTTTAATGTGTATTCTATAAAGAACAAGAATATATATGAGTATGTTTGATCTCAAATCTGTGGATCATTTATTATGTTATATTTAAAATATTGAAAATAATAAATGATATGTCTTATGTACACATAAACCACAATGTCCAGACCCTAAAATAATTAGAGGAAACAGATATGTACATTTTTTAAATTATGATACAGTGTGAAAACATGCCAAATGAAGAATAGGTGCAAAGTACCATAGTAAAAACACAATAAACAGATTGGTGAGAAAATGTTTGATAGAATTAATAACAACACACACCATGAATCAGGTAAGAGCTAATACTAAATGCAATTAAACATAATGATTAAGTATTCTGTAGCCCTAGTGAGGGAAGAAATAAACAGCGTGGATACATATTTATGGATAAATGCATATTTCCCCTCAGTTAAGGAGAAATATGTATGCAGGATCTGATGTCTTCATATAGTCTATGTCCTCCCTGAAACAAACAAGGACAATATGATGGGCCCCACCACTTCCCCACCCCTTGAGACTGGTAATGACCTGGTTAAATGCAATAGCAGCATAGATATTACAGATTCTCAGACTGTGAACCCCAGGAAAAAGGGAATAATGGCATTGCCAGTAGTTTACCATTCAGATTCCTTCCCAATCACTAGGAAAGCAGCTAACAGATCAATTCTCTGGACCAAGCAATGCTGAGAAAGGTAAAAAAAATCTAAAATAACATAAACTACAGTACCACCTTCTGAAAGAAATTCAAATCTTTAAGTTATTACTACTGATGCTTTACAAAGAATAGTGAACAGTCCTTAAAGAAGAAAAAAATGGCAGAGGAAAAGAACAATATATGTCAACATAGGATCCAAAGAAAATATAACATCACAAGGAGGCAACTGCTTTCCAGAACACAAGGGCAATGACATGGAAGTTTTCATCTTACTGAACAACAAATCAGAGTGACAAAGGAAAACAGCAAATAACTAAAAGATACAACAAAGGTCAGGAACAACAAATGCGTGATCTTGATATCGGGGAAAAAGAGAGAGACTTTCATTTTACTAAAGATCCTTTTGCCCATTTTTCCTGAGCCAGGCAAAAGCCTCTATTGGGCAGGAACCTTTTTAACCCTTAAGATTCCACAGACTCACTAGTTACCTTTCTTATTCAAGTACCGACCACTTGCCCTTACTGGCCTCTTGCATTGCTCCCACTGCAGAGAAAAAGAAATTTCAAAAGCAGTTTACATCTTCATCTTACCTTCTGTCTCCTTACACTGTGGGCCTTTCCTACCATCTGCAGCCACCTTACTATAATTCTAAAACTAGAACAGACTCTTAAAGTGAGAAGAATATTACTTAACAAAGTGGCTACTTAAAGTGTTTGCTAAAAGATAAATATGTGAGAAATGCCAGTTATCCCATCATCATCCAAACTGTCCTTTGGTCTCTATGATCATCTCACCATGTGTCCAAACATACAGAGTTCAACAACATGTTTTCCAAATACAAGACATCCTTCCTTCTTGGCATGTTCCAGCATGAAGTTAAAGACATGATGTTGTCTTCTTGCCACATCATCTTCATCTTAGGCAGTATTAAAAACTCTGAGCTTCAGGAACAAGCAAAGTCCATTTCCTCAGGCCTTGTTCATGTTTTGGTCCCTTCAAAAGCATCTTAATCAACCGAAGATAAACCTCCAAACTTCTGAGATTTCTCCAGCATACACATTCATCCTTGCATGCTAAAGCCATGAGTTCTACAGGCTTGGCCCATGGCCAGGTTACCGCACTGGCCATGTGACCAGCTCATATCTTCACCCCCAGGATACTAACCCCAAAATAACTGACCCTCTCTTTATCCTCAACTCTATTTTATATCCTTAATTTTGTTAACCATGTTTCTGGGGACAGTTTTGTCAATCATGTCATATTTACCAAAAAATATTTTCTTCTTTTTGCACTCAGACAGGACTCATGAGGGAGTCTTGTCAGTCAGTTCACATCACAAAGACGACTTTGTTTTACCTTCTTCCTTACCCTTTATATGAATTCTAATTTGAAATTTACAATTCCAAAGCAACAAAGGAAGTATCTCCTTTGTCAATCTATTTATCACAATGTTAATGGCAAACACCAACTCCAAAGCAACAGGGAAGTAACTCCTTTTTCCTAATTTATCAATTCATCAGCAATGCTATTAGATGATGAATGCTATTAGATGTTGGGGGTACCCTCCAACTATCTAAGAAATAAAATTATTATCCAAAACAGAAACTGAAAATTTAAGAAACTAGCATGAATTTTAGAGGCAAAATACTCAATAAATGTAATGAAACATTTTACAGAAAGCTGTGGAAGCAGAATAAACCAAACCAAATAGAGAACTACATCAGTGACATTAAAAGTGATAATGCAAAAAAGAACTTAGTGGTAGAAGAAGAAATAAGGGGGAAATTAGCTAACTGGGAGCAGCAAACAGAACCCTTCTAGTTCACAAACACTAGTTCATAAACACTAGCCTTCCCCTAGAAGAAATCTTCTATTGAGTACAGCAAAATCAAAAACCAATTGAATAAATTCATAAAAGGGACAAGAAAACTAATGACAAAATGACAGTTCCAAGTTCTCACATTGAAGTTATCAATCTGAATGTAAATAGACTGAACTCCTATATCAAAAGATACTGAGTGAATGGTTGAATAAGGGTAAAAATAACTATCTGCTGTCTTCAGGAAATGTAACTGGACTCCAAGGATAAATATGAAATAAAAGCAAATTGTTAGCCAACAAACTTTCATGCAAATGAGACCCAAAGTAAAAACAGGAAGAGTCATATATCATAAAAACTTCCACATAAAAAATTGACAATAGACAAGGATGGACACTATGAAATGGTTGTGGATAATTACAAGAGGAAAGAAAACACTCATCAGTATACATGCACCAAACAATATGTTATCAAAATATTAAGACAACTATTAACAGATCTAAAAATAGACCTTGGAAAAAACACAGTAGTAGTAGGGATTCAACTGTGCACATATCACACATTTAATCAGTGGACTCAAACACATAGAAAATAAATAAGGAGTAAATCAACTTAAATGAAGAATTACATTACATGTGTTGAAAACATTTATAGGGTTAGCATCACCCCCTTACCCCACACTAAATGTATACTCTTTTCAAGTGTACATGGGGTAATCTTGAATAAAGATCACATGGTAGGTAAACAAATTCATCAAAATTGATATCAGAACAAGGATCTACTTAGATCATATTAGTATTAAACTAACTTAAAGACAAAAAGAATGCAGAACAAACCTTCTAGTATAATGATGCTGAACAACATACTACTGAATAATTATTGGGTTAATGAGGAAATCAAAGGAAAAGTTAAAAGCTTCTTGAAACAAATGAAAATGAAGATACAAATTACCAGAAGCTATAGAATGCAGCAAAAACCCTGGTAAAAAGGAGTACAGAGCAATATGATACATAAAGAAACAAGAAAGATCTCAAATTAACCTTACACCTTAAAGACCTAAAAAAATGAATAAATTAAATCTTTCCAAAGGAAGAAAATAAAAGAAGTTGAAATAGTAATAGATAAAATAGAAGTTGGAAAGAGTTTAAAATATCAATGGAATCAGTGAATATCTATATCAATGAATATCAATGTGGTTTTTTGAAAAAAAATTAGCCAAACATCTAGTTAGATACAAAACAAAAAGAATAAAATACTAATAACTAGAGAAGCTACAGCATATGTTTCAGAATAATAAACTCATGAGACTACGAAAAACGTTTATATGCTAACAAATTGGATAAATCATCCATGACTAATTTAGAAAGAAGTAGAAAACCTGAATGAATCAATTAGAAGCAGTAAATTGAAAGGGTAATCAAAAAGATTTCCAGGAGCTAAAAGCCAGGATTATATAGTTTCAACTACCAAATCTTCCTTATCCTTCCAAACTCCTCAAAAAGTTGAGTAAGTGGGAAGGGTTCCACAAGTATTTTAATGAAATCAACAATATTCCAAATGCAGACAAGAATACCATACAAAAGAAAACTATACATCAATATCATTTATGAGCAGAGAGGCAAAAATCCTCAACAAAATTTCAGCATTTTATTTATCTAAAAACACTAAAACAAAACCAAAACAAAACAAAATATACCCTAGAAATCTTATTGTTGAAATAAGGTTACCAGAAAGGAATGTGGGTGTTGGGAGTTACCCATGAAGAGGGTCCAGTGGACTATTAGAAGACTATGAATACCTTAGTGGTGAGTGTGATGCAGTAACATATATCTGAAGAGGTATCAGCTTATAGAACTCAATCATACACTGTGTTGCATACAAACACCACCTTAATACAAAATAATACAATTTTTAAAAGAATAAACTTTCACACAGAAGTCTAAAAAACTGTCTGGAGTTTAGAAGTATGAAATCAAGGTGTTGTTTCAAGTTTGAAATATACACAACAGCAAGAAGGTCAGATGAATATTCCTGAGATCCTGTCATCAGAGATTGCAAGATGGGTCTTTTTCATCAATTAGCACACATCATCAGTTCTTGGAATTCTTTGAAATTAGGGAAAACATAAGCAATTCTCTCCCTATTCTCTGTCAGGGCCTTTAGCTGAATGCTCTGCCCCCAGGTCCCTCTTCATATCCTTCATCTGCACACCACAAAGGTTGCTTTCCATTTCAGTTTGGTCATGACTTCCATGCATTTCCTGTCTTCCCATGACCTTCAGTATAAATATACAACAGCTTAACCCAGTTCAAAGTTAGGAATCTGACACCATTTCCCTCTTTAACTTCTTATCAGAAAAAAGTAATCACATGCATGTATGCTTATTTTTCTCATCTTGCTCAGCTACAACCACGCAGATATGATTATATTTCCACCAATCTCAGTGCCTTTACTCAGGTTTGGTATTCTCTCCCAATCTAAAACCCCACCTTCTTAACCTCATGTGTTTTCCTATAATTCCAATTCTAGGAATCTATGCTAGAGTAATACTTGCATAGGTGCACCGGGAGTATGTGCAAGAATGTCCGCTGATTTAATTTTCACATTAGATTAAAAAATATGAGCGACTCCATTAGTCAGCTAAATAACTCATGTCCCTAATTTTATGGTCACATGCAACTGCTATCTGAAGCCAGACTGGAATGGAGAACATGGAAAGACCACCATCATATGCTGTACTGGGGAGTTTTGAGGGACAAAATGTTCCTCCACTGTGGGTGACCTCTCTAATAATTTTGAGGAAATCTTGAGTATGGAAATAAAGGAAGGACTAGGAAATAAGTTAAATATTATTTGTGCATGAGTGAGGATTACTAAGTCCCTAAATTTTTAAGGGGCACACTTTCTAAAAGGGGTCTATCCACCTGCTACACAAAGGCAAAAAGAGTCAGATTTGGTGCAAAAGATCTTTAATCTAATTAGTGTATATATAGAAAGAAGAAAGGGTGTTCCTAGCAATCACTTCTCATTAAAACCCACCAAATACCCATCACCTTATAGACAAAGACCCAAACAGCATCAGCTTAAAGTAAGGACAGTGACACCTGAACACTTGCCATAATCTAAAGTCCATTCTGCACAAGAGCCAGAAAGGGTTAGGCAGGTCCCAGAGATCCGAGACAGAAAAGACTCAAAATTCAAAATTACAGCACAAATCAAAGTAGCAGTTACCATTGCCTCTGCCAGAGACCTGGAGCAATTTTCCCACATGTCTTTTACATACATGTCTCCTTCACATACCTCTTCCAAGTGATACTATTTATATCTCTATATGTCTCTATTCCATGTCCATGTGTTCTTTCAAGTCCCTAAAGGCAAACTAAAGATGGAGCCATGTCATATAGGTCTACCTGGTCACTCAGCTCCAGCCCTACCTCCCTGTAGCTCTTTCGCTCAGAAATCTGGTTCATGGCATATAGAACTTTTAACCCAAGATAAATGCATATAAGAGGGGGTGACAAAAATGGTGCGTCTCATTTATGGATGTATATCTGTTACAAAATAGATCCCAACTCCCACTAAACAGTGTTCAAATTATGCATGCATATTTGTGCTGTTCTTTTATGACAAAAATAATTTTGTTTTGTTACTGTCACTAAATAAATTTGAAATTATATATAAATTTTACAAAACAATACTGTAATCAGATGAAACCAGTGTCATTTAAGTTTCTGGATTAATGTGATGAAGTATCAGAAAATTTGCAATCAAATTCTTAATCTGACTAGATCTCTATCTCAGAGCTGGTAATTTTTCTTAGTTGTTTGTGCTTTATTTTCATCATCTGTGCATCAAGGGTAAAGAAGAAATAATCTCTAGAGTATCTATATAATTGAAAATTATATCAATTTGTTACTTTCGAGTCTTACTCAATGTTAGTAAAAACAAGAAAAATTAAAACTACCAAAAGAACTGAAGCATTATATATATATATATATATATATATATTTATTTATTTTATTTTATTTTATTTTTTTTGTAGGGATCCTGGGTCTCTTTCAGGGCTGGCTCCCAGTCCTACCCTTCCATTGGGAAGAAAAGTCATTTGGTTGTTTTGGAAGCAATGGCTTTTTAGTCCAGAGATTTGCCACTTAATGGAAAGTTGTCTCCTCAGATTCTTCTTGCTTTCAGGCTTTGTTTACTCTCTGCCAATTCAAAGACCTGGATCTCCATGGCATTTCCATGCCTGTTCTACGGGCACATTTTGTTTATTTCTTCCGAGTTTTGATTTTGTTTTCTGATGTTATCAGATACATATGGTTCTGACACTTTCAATTTTAATTTCACAGATGAAAGAACTTGGTGTCATCTTCTACAACTGCAGCTGCCTAGTCTTAGATTTACAAAGGATATTCGCTTTGTATAGTTCATTAAAATTCAAGAGCAGAGTGCCTCAAACCTGGTCCAAAAGGCTGTATGGTGTTTATGATAATGAAAAGAAATTGCAGCTTCAGTTAAATGAAACCAAATCTCAAGCATTTGTGTCGGTGAGTTGTCCCCCACTTTCTCTCGTCTTATTTTTCCAAAGAACTTTTTATTGAGTTGGATTGTTCCAGTCTGATCTTGTCTTGAGTAAAGGTTTACTAAATTGGTTCTGTACTAGTCCTTGAAGAATGACATGTCAGCTTCTCTGCCTAATTATATGCTATTCCTAAATACAATAACAGTAAAAGAAAATAATATTCTCACCTACAATGGTGTTATCTTATTAGATCTCTGCACTTAGCCTGTAAGGGATGCCCAAGATTGCAACTGTTACAAATGAAGAATCTCCCTGAACAGGGACCATGGGATAGCAGGGCACCAGCACCCACGTCTTCTGACACCAGAGCCCTGCAGCAGAGGTTTTCAGACTTGTTCTAAGCGATTAAACCTTGTGACCAAACAAATCTGAGGGAACTTCAGTGATAAGACAAATAAAAGCAGAGTTGTTATACTTGGTTGCAATTGGAGGGCCAGAGGAATACCCATATTTTTATTAGTAACACGATTTACAATAACCAAAATATGGAAACAGTCTAAATCCCCCAGAATAGATGAATGAATCAAGAAGATGGAGAATATATACAAAATGGACTACTATTCAGTCATCAAAAAAATGAACTCACGCCATTTCGGGCAACATAAATGAAATTAGAAGGGATTACTGTAGGCAAAGGAGAAATAAAAATACTGGATGAAAACAACAACAAAAAAAAAAAAACATCAGAAAAAGACAAACAATGGGGTCATATTTGATGCCAAATAGTCCAGGGACAAGGGGGAGAGAAATAAACCACAGGGAAGGATAGTGCAATAGAGTGTGGTGGAGACTCTGGGCATTTTGGTGATGGAAAATCTATGATCACCACACCTGAAGGGAGAAATCCTACACAGTATTTAAAAAAAAAAAACACTAAAAAAGACTTTAAAAAAAGTTCTGAGGTGCATACACTTTTCTGAGTAAAATTTACCAAACAAAATATTGAGGCAAATCTATTTAATTTCAGGGTATCTGCTGTAAAATATCTTAAAACAATCTATTATGTTTTTCTAAGTTAATGGTACCCCAAATTATATTAATGCACATAAAAATACATTTGAGTAACATAATAATTACCATTCATAAAATTAGATTTTATGAGATTGGTAACTCACCATGGTTAGATATATGATCAAAGATGATCAAGGATGATTTGGGTTAAATTTAATGTGGACTCTTGTAACCTAGGGCAAGATAATTTCAATTTTATTATATTTCCCATTCAAATACAAGATAGGAATGACATTTGATTGAGTTGCTGCCTTATTTTTCAGAGCTCTTGAGATTATCCATCTGTTTCCCAAGTAAGTACTAGATAGTTCAAGATCTGGTTTTATTGATGTGGATGGTAGATAGATTTCATTTCTTTTTCATTTTTGCATCTACTAGCCATTATACTGAGATATATTTGGGGAGTGAAGGTAGACATTGAATAGAACTTGGTGCTGCTATGAAACATACTGTATTTCTCTTCAGAAACTCCACTATATAGTATAATACTTTTAATAGATTCATTAAAGTATAATTTGCAAACCGTAGAAGTCATCCTATTAAGAAGTCTTTGGATTTTATTTTAGACACAGAATTTAAAAGTTGTCCTATTTCTAATATTGAAGTATTGCTGTCACTACAAGGAATGATACTTTACCCATTAGCTGTCTCTCCATTTCCTCTTCCCTGAGTTCCTGGCAACCACTAATGTATTTTCTGGTTCTAAGAACTGCCTTTTTCTGGAAATTTAATTTAAAAGTAATTCAGTACGTTGCCTTTTGTAGCTGAGTTCTTTCATTTAGTTTATTTATTTATTTATTTATTTATTTATTTATTTATTTATTTATTTATTTATTTATTTATTTATTTATTTATTTATTTATTTATTTATTTTATTGGGAGGGGGCAATAGAAACCTCAAGGGATGGCAGGGAGATCAGCTGCTAACCCATGGTGGCCAGCTGATCTTCCTGAGCATATGAAGAAAATGTCATGGGCTGCCTCTAGACCTGAGACCCAATCTCTGCTTTTCTCTATTCTCTGGGCTAGGTGCCCAGGTGAGTACTATCTTGTACTGTCCTGCTCTTGAAGCCTCCAACTAATGCCACAGACCTGTAAGCTTCTAATTCATCAGCCCTACAACTGCCCAAGTTTCTGTTGCCAATCTCCCTCTCCAGGGGTTATCTTATAATTCAAAGAAAAAGAGACACCAGGTTTTACTGTCCCGTTCCCGAACTGGCCAAGTCACAATTGCCACAGAAATTTCTGTTTCTCAGAAGCAGATCAGGAGGATCTCCATGAGCATGAGAGACTCTCCAGTTATATACTTTGGGAAGACAAGTCACAACAGTATTGACTGGAGCCATATACTGAATGCTCATCTTACCAGCATGACCTTTCATATCATACCAACTCCTATCCTCATACAAATAGTGACAAGTCTACTTTTTTTCCCATCTTCCAGTACATGGAGACTCAGGAAGGGACAACCTGTACCCAAACCCTATAAAGTGGGGGTACTACTGGTCCAGAACTTGGGGTCCTTGACCCCAGCTGTGCTCTGACCTTGACTGCAATTGGGCCCACAAGGGATATAGAAATTGTCCCTTGTGACCCAATGCTGCAAGCATTCTTGGGTACTCCATCATGGCCTACTGTGTGACCTGGGGCAAAGCACTTGCCCTCTTTGAACCCAGGTGTCACTACCATGAAAAGGAGAAAATGTACTGATCTTACTGGATCACCAGGTGACTCAAGTGAGACAACACACCCAAAGTCCTTGGCACAGGGCCTGATTCCCAGAAAGGTTTCAGCATGCAGTAAGTTTGTTATGAACAATCATTGGGGTCACCCTTCAGAATATGGCATGCTTCTATGGCCCTTACAGTCACCTGAAGTAAATGGCAGAGTTACTACCACTCTCTCTGGTATGAGAGTTTGATGGGATCCTCAATTCAATGTTTTTTAGCATTCATTATTCTTGTGGCTAGAATGAGTACTTTATTTCCTTCTATGGCTAAGTTATATTCCATTGAATAGACAGGGTACATTTTATTTACCCATCTGTTAGTTGATTGACATTTCTCTGTCTTTTGGTCATAGTAGGTTGTGCTGCTGCAAGCATTCATACATGCATTTTAATTTGAATACCTGTTTTCAATTCATCTGGGTTAAATATTTAGGATTAGAATTTTTCAGTCTTGTCAAACTCTTTGCTGAACAATTTTCCAAATTAGTTGTGCCATTTTATAATTCTACTAACAATAAGTAAGGATTTAATTTACCCATGTCATTGCCAATTGATGTTATTTAATTTTAACCTGCTTTGGGGGTATGAAATGACATGTCATTGTGATTTTTGATTTGCATATTTTAGTTCATTGATTTGCATTTTTTGTACATTTATCCATCTTCTTTAGAGAAATGTTCATCATATCCTTTACTCATTCTATTAGATTATTTGGTTTTTATTAAGTGGTAAGAGTTATTTATATTTTCAAATGTATGATTTATTAATAATTTCTCTCATTCTCTGGGTTATCTTTTCATGTTGAATGATAATTAAATACTTCATATTTAGATACTTTATGTTCTGGTCATAAAGTATGGACTTCTAAAGAACAAGGAAACCTTAAGGGTAAATCAGAAGTTTGGTAAGAGGGTATTTAAATATAAAACAAGTTAATGCATATGTGAGAAAGAAACCTAGATTACCCAGAAAAAATTTGTCTCAAGGTGCAAAATCATCACAGACCTGGAATATAAAGGGACTCTATTTGCTTTCTTCTTCTGCTTTACTATGAAATAAAAAAGCACACAGTGCAAGGTTCAGAAAATTAATTTTGAAGTGCTAAAAGAGAGACTTAACAGAATTCTCTCTAATTAAATAATTGGCACTACTTAATATCCTCTGCCAGATCAGTAGATTATCTTTGCTTTTTTAAAGGCAGCTTATATTTATTTTCTTCTCAAAGTTACTAGACAAAATGATAACATTTAAAACATTGGGTTGCTGTTTATTCACTTATACTGGAACCCATAGTGAAGTACCTCCAAGACATAAGGAGAGGTGGATTTACTGATACAAAATCATGCATCCCCTTAACACATATGTGCCACACTACATACACTGACATTGGTTAGGCATTGAGAACACGGGAAATATGACAGGCAAGTTCAAATTAACTTTTGTTCACACAAATATGGTCATCCCTGGAACAAAACAATTCCAATCGGGGGAGATTTGGAGGTCACAAAAGCCTCCAACAGCTGGCTTCCCACCAAGGACAGAAGAGGCGGGGGGGGGTGTCCCTGGAACCAATTGAGACTGATCTGTATCTTCCAGGTAACAGGTGAGTGGGTGTGGCCACCTTCTCCACCAAAGAGAATTTCAGGCCCCACCCCTAGCTTCAGTCCAGCCAGCTTCCCACCAAGGCCAGAAATGCCCACTGCATGATGCATGATGCAGCAACACAAAGACACCAATGCACCCCAGCCAAAAAAAAATTCATGTGACAAACTCTAGAAACACTGTTTATAACCCCCCCCCATAGGGGAACATGGAAAAATCAGATTAGACCCATCAGCCTAAAGGGAAAGAAATATTGAGGTGAGAAGAAGAGAAGAGAAGAGAAGAGAAGAGAAGAGAAGAGAAGAGAAGAGAAGAGAAGAGAAGAGAAGAGAAGAGAAGAGAAGAGAAGAGAAGAGAAGAGAAGAGAAGAGAAGAGAAGGCAAATTTTACCACTAAAACCACTCATATTCATCACATACTCTTACTGAAAAGAATGTGCCCCTCCAAAACAGCCAACAGAAACAAGAAGTTATTCACCACAACAGCATAGGCATAAAGACAGAATTAACTACAACCTGTTGGAAGACTCCAATTAGCATGCCAACCAATACTAGACCCATAGTTGATCAATATGTAGACCAAGCCCAAAAGCAAAGCACAGGAAAGAGGAAAAAATAAAAATAGTCAAGCAAGCCCCATGGAAACAAATACATCACCAAAGGAAAGACAACCTCTAGAAACCAAAAAGGATGACAATGAAGAAATGCCTCATCTCTCAGACAAAGAGCTCAAATTCCACATAATACAATTATTCAAGGAACTAATGGTAGAATTAGAAAAGCGAAAAGAAGAGGAAACTAGCATGACAAAAAAACAATAAATGAATGAGTTAAGAAAGGAAATGGGGAAAAAAAAGACAGAAAACATCAAAAAGAATAGCATAAATGAAGAACTGAAGAATGAGATTAAATGCCTAAAAACTAAACAGAAAGAGACCCAGGATCTAAGAGAACAACAGAGGAGCTCAAAAACAAAGAGAAAAGCCACAAAGGCATTTTAGATGAAATAGAACAAATCAGTATCCTTGAGGACACCAAAATTGAGAGGATGAAGAAAGACAAAGAAACAGAGACCCAAAGTAAAAAGAATGAAGAAAATCTCAGAGATCTGTCTGATTCCTTAAAGGAAATATAAGAATAATGGGAGTTCCAGAAGGAGAAGAGAGACACATGGGAATTGAAAGGCTATTTAAGGAAATAATGGAGGAGAATTTCTCAAATCTGAAGAAATAAAGGTTGACATACAGGAAACAACCTAATCTCACAGCTGAGAGAATAAGAGAAAGAACAACAACAAAAACAAAAATCCAGAAACACAAATAAGGAAAGAGAATCAAAATTCGGGCAGAAATTAAACAAAAAAAAGAGGATTGAAAAGAACAACAAAAAAAATGCTGGTTCTTTGAAAAGATAAACCTTTAGCTAACTTTATGAAGAGAAAAAGTAATCATAAATGAGCCATAAATGAAAAAGAAGAAAATAGAACATACAAAGCAGAAATACAGAGGATAATTACAGGTTACTATGAACATCTATATGCAAAGAAGTTCAACAACCTTGATGAGATGGACAAATTTTTAGAAGTATACATCTATCCAAAATTGGATAAAGAAGACATAAAAATCCTAAAGAAAGCAGCAAAACTGAAACTGTAGTAAAATCCTTCCCAAAAATCAGAGACCATAAGCCAGATGGATTTATAAATGAGTTTTACAAGCATTCAGAGAAGAATTGGTGCCTACAAAAACCCTTTGAAAAATAGAGAAAGAATGAATACTACCAAACACATTCTACAAAGCCAAAATCACATGAGTACCAAAACACAATACAAAAATTCTCTAAAAAATCCTAGCAAATAGAATTCACCAATTCACTGAAAAGATTGAGATTAATCCCACTTTGAGATTAACCCCAGGGAAATAAGGATGGTTCAACACCCAAAAATCAATTAATGAAATCCAACACATCAACAACAACAAAAAAAAAAACATCATCATATCATATCAGTGGATACTGAGAAAGCATTTGACAAAATTCAACATCTGTTTATGAAGAAGGCCTTATAAGATATGGGAATAGAAGAAATGTAATTTAGCATCTAAAAGCAATATATGATGAACCCACAGCTAATATCATCTTAAATGGAGAAAAACTGAAAGCCTTCCCTCTGAGATCAGGTACAAGAAAAGACTGACAACTCTCACCATGACTTTTACATATAGTTCTAGAAGTCCTAGCTAGAACAATTAGGCAAGAAAATAACATACAAGGGATCCAAATAGGGAAAGAAGAAGTAAAGATATAACTGTTTGCAGATGATATGATAATTTATAGAGAGAATCCTAAGAATTTGACAGAAAACCTAATGAAAATAATAAACCAGTTCAGCAAGATAGCAGATTACAAAATCAATGTACAAAAATAAGTAGCCTTCCTATATGCAAAAAACCAGTCTGAAAGGGGAGAGATTCACAATTGTACCAACAAAAATTAAATGCATTGGAGTAAACTTAAGAAAGGATGTAAAAGACTTATACAAACAAAATTATAAAACAAAAAATTAGAAGGCACAAAGAAATGGAAAGATAGCCCCTGCTCATGTATTGGAAGAAGTAACATTGTCAAAATGACCATTCTACCAAAAGCAATCTACAGATTCAACATAATTTCAATAAAAAAACTTAACTGTCATTCTTCAAAGAAATTGAACAAAATTACTAAAATTCATTTGGAACAATAAAAAGCCTCAAATAGCCAAAGCTCTCTTGACTAAGAGGAGGCAGAATGGAGGTTTTACACTCCCAGATGTTAAATAGTACTATAAAGCCATAATAATTAAGACAGCATGATAGTGGGACAAAAACAGGTAAACAGACCAATGAAATAGAACCAAAAGCCCCCAAATAAAGCCACACATATATAGCCAGTTAATCTTTGACAAAGGAGCAAAGAATATACACTGGAGCAGGGGTAATCTCTTCAATAAACAGTGCTAGCGAAATTGGACTGCTATGTACAAAAACAATAGATCTAGACCATTCTCTCACACCGTATACAAAAACCAAGAAAGAATAAAAGGCGTGTATGTAAGACCTGAAAACATAAAATACATAGAGGAAAATATGGGCAAGACACTTCAAGACCAACAATTCAGAAAACTCTTTTAGGACATCTACAGATGATAAAAATAAATGAAGGAAAACAAAATTACGTGGGACTGCATCAAATTAAAAAGCTTCTTACAGCAAAAGAGATAGCCAAAAATAAATAATAAAAATAATAAAAAATAATAAAATAACCAAATAATAAAAATAATAAAATAACCAAAACAAAAAGAAACCCAACTGAATGGGAAAATTTTTTGCCCTCCATACAAATGACAAGGTTCTAATAACAAAGATCTATAAAGATCTCATTTAGCAAAACAAAGCAAAAAGCCCAGTCAAAAATGGGCTGAAGAGCTAAACACACACACACACACACACACACACACACAAAACCACACAAAAAAGAAAACACTTCTTGAAAAAATAAATGTAAATGACCAACAGGCATATGGAAAAATGCTCAGTATCACTAATAATCAGGGAAAAGCAAATCAGGGAAAAGCAAATCAGGGAAAAAACCACTATGAGATACCATCTTAAACTAGTAACAATTGCCCATATTAAAACAAACAAACAAAAAAAGGGCAACAAATGTTGGTGTGGATGTGGAGAGAAAGGAACATTTTTACACTGCAGGTGGGAATGTAAACTGTCCAGCCACCATGGAAATCTGTGTGAATGATCCTAAAACTATTAAAAATGGAACTACCATTTGATCCAGCAATTCCACTTCTTGGAATCTACCCAAAGGACACCAAAACACTAATTCAAAAAGACACTTGTACTCATATGCTTGTTGCATCTCTATTTACAATAGCCAGAATATGGAAACAATCCAAATGCCCCAAAACAGACAAATGAATCAGAAAGTTGTGGTATACGTACACAATCAAAAAAGACAAATTTGATGCTTTTGTAGTAACATGGTTGAACCTTGAAGGAATCATGCTAGCAGAAGTAAACCAGAAAGAAAAAGACAAATACTGAATGATCCCACCTACATGCAGGATATAGGGAAAGGTAAAAAAAAGGACAAGTACTTAAAGTAACAAACTGTCAGCAGAACTGAAGCATAGAACAAGGAAGGTGGTGGAGGGATGTAAAGTTAGAGGAAGGATAAGCACATGAGATTAAGATGATAGCTCACAGTGACAAGGTGATGGGAGAACCTCAGGATATGCAATGATTTAAAAATATATATACATGCGTGATCAAATTAAAAAATAAAGTGAAAAAGCTAGATAAAACGACAAGAATAAAATACAGGTGTTGACTTATGAGGTTGTTACACCTGAAACATATGTAATGTTATAAACCAATGTTTCTTCAAGATAAATTTGAAACATTGCATTGCATTAAAATAGAAAATTAATAAATTAAAGAAATGAAAAAACTACCATAAGCAGCATGAAAACATACCTCAAGCATAATTTGCCTATCATTTAATGTTACTTAACTTTTTCAGAACATCCTTGGCTAGCCTGATGAATTTGATCATCTCAATAACTCATTCAGCTTCACACCTAAAATTATCGATAACCCCTTTTTACAATTAAAGCTCCTTTTCCCGACTCAAGGAATGATTTAGAAAAAAACCTCCAACATTTTCAGATTTTATTTCTTGAATATTTTCATTGCCACATCAGTCTTTAAACAAAATGAACTCAAAGGTAAAATAATTGTTGTTTGTATTATAATGTATTATATATTATAATGTATTATGTATGTAACGTGTATTATAATGATGACAGAGAAAATTAACAGTAATATATGACAAGAATGTACATGACAGAGGCTTAAGTCTGACAGGAAAGCTATCTTTAAAGTTAGAAATTTGTGTATTGAAGACAAGAATTTCCTCCCTAGACAGACTTAAAGGACAGATTTGAGAACCACTATACCTTCAGTCTGCACTTTGATAGACAATATTTGCCTTATTTCATAAAACACTTCAAAGTACGTTCACCAAAAAAAAATGTTAAAACTTGAGTTCTATTAAAACACATGCAACTGCAATACCAAAAGAGAGAAGTTCCAGAAGACAAAAGTTAATACTCTAAAAGTTTTCTTTTTGTGTCTTCACAGAATTCTCCTAAACTTTTTTGCCCTAAAAATAGAAGCTTCGACATAGATGCCATCTACAGCGTGATAGATGATGCCAAGCAATATGTGTATATAGCTGTCATGGACTACCTGCCTATCTCTAGCACAAGCACCAAAAGGTTAGTGAATGCCCACTCCCCATCCCAATCATAAGCTCAGTCACCAGGGTCAGGTACTAAAATGAAGGCCACATCAGAAATCAGTCCAGACAGTGAGATGTTATCAAATCTTTTGGGATGTAACATTCAAATCCTCAGTGAGTCTATTTTAAGAACTCATGACATCACCCTACAGAAGTATCTCATTAGTTTACCTTTACTCACAAAAACAAAATTTAAATGAAGACTGTATTGTTTCAAACTTGAAAATCACTGGCAAATGTCAATAAAAATTCTTCAACAAAGATTATATTTGGGGATGGAACTCATTAATGTCCTCTGAAGAACATGATGAGATTGAGCAACTTTGGCATGATTTCCCTTAAAGGAGGTACCACTTGTTGTGTTGTGTTTATATCAGTCTTCATTAAATGGTGAACTTGTATATCTTTTCAACTCAAGAAAGAAACTTAAAATATTCTCAGGAAAACCATCTGTTTCTGTGAAAAATACAGCCTCTTAAAATGGGAGAGATTTTTTGACAATTTATCATTTGTTTGAGCGTGAAAATACATGGAATTGGGGCAGTTATTAATGAATAATGGATAAATGGTAGTATATACTCAATGGCTTACTATTTGCTGTTTTAAAAAAAGATAAAATCTAGTCTTTTATGGCAATATACATTGAATTTGAGGTAAATAGTGTAAAATAAGTCAGAAAGTGAAAGATTATCTTTACTGAATGATGAATAAATCATCCAAGAAAATAAACTGACAAGCCCAGCAAAAAGCAACTCTTATATTCTGTGAAAATATGGTGGCTACCAGAAGGGAGAGGGATTGCAAGAGAACAAAATGGAGAAGGCCGGTTAACTGTGTAAATTTTGTGTTGGGTGAGTGAAACAAGTGTACATGCTTAGCTGTGGAAGCTCTACTCCCAAAATTATAGAATTTTGTAAGAAATGGCAAATAAAAATAAAATAATTGATTTAAAATGTTTAGCAGCAGAATACTGACAAACTCTTTGAAAATCATAAATGCCACCCCAGTCTCACTTCCCAATTTTGCTTTCTTGTAGAAAATGCAGAGATTTGGGTGTTTGTAAAAGTTATCAATCATCCATTAATCCAGGGAACATCTTCAAAATTCTTACTTCTTGAAATACAAGCCAAGATCATTAAAATTTGGGAAATTAAATATAAATGTAGTCAATTGCTGAGGTTAAATAATTAAATGTGCCCTATATTGCTTAAATATATTTCATACTGCTGTTGGAGGGTAACCCCTAGACAAAAAACAGAGTCAAAGCTCTAATTAAATCTTAAAGCTTTATTAGCTGGCCCGTGACTGCCTTTTAGATAAGGGAGCAGGCATAAGTAAAATTTAGCAGGGGGTTATAAGAGCAAAATTTGCATATCTACAGTTGCCAAAGGAAAAGCAGGCAGGGATACAGAAGCAGAAACAAATCATCAGGAGCAAAGGGAAGCACTGGAGCATATCATGCTAGTCTCCATATCCTAGTTCTGTGGAGGAACTTGACAAATTACTTCTTGACTAGAAATCACTCTCCTGTGCTGACTCATGGAGCTGATTTTAAGCTGCTGGGAAAAGGGATCTGAGGTCCATTACACTGCTATCTCACAGATGCATAATGTGCAACATCTTTATGCAAATGACTGTAGGATGGCAAAGGTTATGTTTCTCCCAGAATTCAACTGCTCCTAATGACAGTTTAAAAGTATTTCAGACTGAAATATACACATTTTTAAATATACACATTCATACACATACATACACCTTAAAATGTGGGCATAATATGAAGACCTGTGAATTTTTTCTACACAATTTCACATCTTTCTTATTCCTACTTATTTGTTTCTCACAAGTATTATTTGACTTTAGATTTAATTTTGGAATTGACTCATTTTGGGAAAATTTTAAAACATAGTAATATTTGGAAATAATTTGTGTAGAGAATAAGAAATATAAAATATAAATACCATTGGAATATTACTGGAACTATAAACATTACACAAAGCTAAAAGAATGTTAAAGAACTGGAGTCCAATCTGAATTTTACATTTTATATTTTGGTTATTAATCTACTGCTTGAGATATTTCTGAAAAAAAAGGACTTTTTTGTACTTTAATGTTTCAAATATGTAAATGTTTTTAGAATTTTAAATAAAAAATCACAAGAGACATAAAATGTAGCTCAAATATTTGGGTTACAATTTAATTCTTTTAAATAATATTTTTAATAAGTCAAAGTGTATTTACATCATCTTGGGGAAATGTTTCAGAGGTGAATCAAAGGAGTAAACAATTATTAAATACCATTGTGACATAACTTTCCCAAATATTTTTGTACTTTCCCAAATATTCAAATGAAATAAAATTCTTCTGCTTCCAAATTGGAAATGATTGACAGCAGGTTTACACATACACACATACACATCCTTTAGTAACATGGTTAAAAGTAACTTCAACTTTTCAAAGAAGTAAGAGGTGTATTGAACATGGTGTGTGGCCAAATAAATGCTGTATTGTAAGAAAAACAAACAAAAGGCCAGGAGGAAAACTTAAGACAAGATAACAACCAAACTAAAGCACACAATTCAGGGGAGGGGGAAATGAGTGGGAGCAGTTAGGGAGGGAAGGTGGTATATATATATATATATATATATATATATATATATATATATATATAATATATTATATATATTATATATATAATATGATACATATATTGTTTAAATTAATAAAAAAATTTTCAGAACTTCTATATTATTTGAACTCCGATATTATTTCCTTCAGAGTTATTTGAGAGCTCTATTTTCTAAACAATTCACTTATTTAAGGCTCATTTTTGATTTGTTCAATATGTATCTCTCTATTCATCATAAAGATTTATTTCTGTAACAAGTCAATAAATCTATAAAGGACTAATAAAAATATAGTCCCATTAGTTTGTTAGATATTAGTGTGTACTATTCATTAAAAATTATTTATTTGGCACCTTTCAAGAGTGACAAAGTATAAACAGCATATGGTCCCAGGACCATTATCCATTAAGAATGCAGAATAAATTATCATTACATAGTGGTGTGAATCAAACAATAAATATGTGCATAAAATGTTATAGATACTCAGTGAAAGGGTACCAATGGAAGATTGTTGGAGGAAATGGTATCTGAACTGCTTTTTCAAACAATCAGAACTGAAGCATAGAGCAAGAGACTGGGAAGAGGGTAAACTTGCTGGAGGAATGGATACAGAGATTAAGATGGTTCACAGGTGATAAGGTGATGGGAAAACCTTGGGGTAGAAAATGGTGTAAAAAACAGATATATGTGTGTAATCAATAAAAAATAAATAAAGCATACAGAAATTAATCAGAAAGTGAGAAAAAGGAGTTTCGAAGAAGGAACTACAAGGTAAAGTTTCAGAGAGAGAAAAATAGCTTTGCACATGTCAGAATCTGTTGCAAATTCGGTACTGGAACTTAAAATCAAGGTAAAATGGTTAGTGGTCAAATAGGAGGAAAGGAAGGATCCATCACAAGAGACTCTGTCTACTAGGGAGTCCTGTGACTTTCAGGTGCCCCTGCTGTTTTTAATCAAAATTTATGCTTTAGACAGATACTATGGTACTTGCCAAGGATGCACACAACAGGGACAAGGCCAGAAGTGAAGAAATAAATTTGTAGCTATTGTAGTGATCCAAATCAAGATTCATGAGAGCTGTGACTAGGGCAGTCTTAGAAAACAGAATTAAAGGAAAATATTCCAGGAATTGTATGAGGGATAGGGTGATTAGCAAAAGAGAAAGTAGACAAAAGAATGTTTCCCAGGATTTCAGTTTATTGTTTTTTAGAAGTATAATTTTATTTTATTCATTTATTAAACTTTCTATTTTCTTAGATTGTTCTTCAATATTTTATTTCTTCCCTCAGGTGTAGTTCCTACAGATCTCCTATCACCATATCACCTGTGAACTGTCACCAAGGTCCCTGTACTCTTTCCTCCCCTGTTGTGACCCTTTTTCCCCCAACTCCTGCTATGTGTCTCAAATAGTTTGCCTCTACATTTTGACACTTTTTTTTGACTCTTTGTTCAGTTTCCCAAATTTTCTTCTGTCATTGAAACTATCCTCTTTTTTCCTTCTGACTTATTTCTCTGAACATAATCCCTTCTAACGCCGTCCCTATTACTAAGCTTAGTATTGCATTTTATACAAAGAGATGATAGATAGATAGATAGATAGATAGATAGATAGATAGATAGATAGATAGATAGATAGATAGATAGATAGATAGATAGATAGATAGATAGATAGATAGATAGATAGATAGATAGATAGATAGATAGATAGATAGATAGATAGATAGATAGATAGATAGATAGATAGATAGATAGATCTCACATCATTTTTATTCTTCTGTTTTGAGACATTTAGGTTATTTCCATATCTTAGCTATTATAAACTGTGCTTCAGTAAATATAGGAATGCAAACTTCCTTTTGAATTAATGTTTTTATGTACTCTGGGTAGAATCCTAAGAGTAGAATTGTTGTGTCATACGAAAGATCCATTTTTAGTGTTTTGAGGAATCTGAAAACAGCTTTTGGTAATGGTTGCTACAATTTGCAATCCCACTATCAGGGTAAGAGGGCTCCACTTTCTCTACATCCTCACCTGTGTATTTTTGAGTTGGTTTTTTTTTTTTTTTTAAATAGGAGGCTTTCTTACTGGTGTGATTGTATCTCATTGTGGTTTTTATTTGCATTTCACTGATTATAAATGATATTGAACCTTTTTTCATATACCTGTTGGCCATTTGCATATCTTCTTTGGAGAAGAAATCTTTTAGGTCTACTGCCCATTATTTAACTGTGTCCTTTGCTTTGTTTTTGTTGAGTTGAGTGAATTTTTTTAGATCTTTGATATAGTCTCTTGTTGGTTGTATGCAATGCAAATGTTTTCTCCCAATCTGTAGGTTTTCTCTTTGTTTTGGCTATTGTCTTTTTTGGCGACACAGATGTTTTTTGTTTGATGTAGTCCCAACTCTTTATCTTTTTCTTCATTTTATTTGCTTCTGAGGGTGTCTCTGAGATGTAAGTTGTGCAGTATGTGCGTATGTTTTCTTCCATGTATTTTATGATTTCAGATCTTACATTCAAGTATTTTATTCATTTTGACTTGGCTTTTGTGTGTGGTGTGAGGTAGCAATCTAGTTTCATTCTTTTGCATGGAGTGGTCCAGTTTTCCAAATGCCATTTAATGTAGAAACTTTGTTTTTTCCAGTGTATGTTCTTTGTTCCTTTGTCATAGATTACTTGGCCATACATGTGTGATTTTATTTATGGGTTCTTAATTTTATTCCATTGGTCTGTGTATCTGTTTTTGTTGCAGTATCAGGCTATTATAATTCTTATGTTTCTTAGTATATTTTAAAGTCTAAGAATATAATATTTTCATTCATCTTCTTTCTAGCCAGGAGAACTTTGTCTATTCCAGTTTTTTTTTATGATTCCTTATGAATTTCAGTAGCATTTGTTCAATTTCTTTAAAGAATACCATTGATATTCTAATGAAGGGCCATCAACCATACCCAGGCATAGTCAACCTAAGATTTATTCACCTGGCCCTTGAAACAATCAAGTCAGAAAGTCAAATCTCTATAATATTGTCAAGTCCTTCTTGAAATTTACAATAATAAAGCAAAAGACAAGTATCTCCTAATTACACTCTTTCTTTCCAATGTTACTACCAATGCATAACACATCAGCTATGTTAGTAGTGGATGCCACTCCAACGAAACTATTATCTACTATCATCTACTATATGACCAAGCAACTCCACTCCTAGGTATCTACCTGAAGCATGAAAAAACACTAATGATAAGAGATAAATGCACTTGTATATCTACCACAGTACAATTCGCAACAGCCAGACTATGAAAACCACTTAAGTGCCCCAAGATAGATGAGTGGATTAGGAAGATGTGGTATATATACACAAAGGAACACAACTCAGCTTTTTAAAAAAAAAAAGATAAAATCTTGCCATTTGTGAATATGGATGGAACTGGAAGGGTTTATGCTAAGTGAAATAGGTGAGAAGGAAGAAGAGAGAGAAGCTGTGATCTATATATGAAATATAGAGAAATAAAACAAAGAGTTAGATAAAGCCAAACAATTAACAAAGTTTAGAAATTTGGTTGTTTAATTTAATCTGTCAAACAGGAGGGGCAGAGTGGAGAGCAAAGTGAGGAGGGAAATACAAGTACCTTGGTGGTAGATGTTATTCTATACTTCTAGTCATACCAAATTGGAAAGTAATGTAGCTCAATTTGGAAAGAAAAGGTAACTATCAGCAGAGATACAGGTAGAAATAGATTATGTCCATTAGATTTGTAAACTGGAATATCACTGCTGACTTTAAGAAGATTTGCGGAAGAGTGATCAGCTAGAGGTCAAAGACAATAGTCTGAGGAGTTAATCCAAGGTGAAGAAATGAAGTCATAGCTTCTAAATATAACTTTTTCTTGTTCAGAGGGTTTATATTGTACTAGATTGTATTTAATCAAAGCCAGAGAGAAATTATATACCAGCCATAGGACAAAGCAGGGAGGGATATCTGAATGGGATAGTTGTATAGGTTTGTTGTTGTTGTTTTTCTCAAACTGAGAGGAAATTAGAGAGGGAGAAATTCAAGATATTTTGAGGAAAGGGTGACTAACAAATTAAGTTGCAGCTGGTCAAGTTATCAGCCTGAGGAGAAGGAGCAGGTTTGAGTCTGACTACAAGGAAGTTTACTTTTCCTATGAACATGAAGAAAAAGGGAAAAGGATACACCTGATCATTGGGTATTTAAAAAGGACAATGTCTCAGTTTTGTGAATGGAGAAAAAAAATCAAGTTTCTATTGAGTGAGATAAATTTTAGAATAATTCCAGAAGATGGAACTAATATCATTTCATATGGGACAGAAACCTACAACCAACAAGCCAAAGGAAAAGAGAGAAAATTTTAAAATGTAGCTTCTGCTGCCCAGATTCCTAACACCCACACATAGCAGTTGCAGTCAAATGCAATATGAACAATAGGGATTTATTAATGAGAACTAATAAGGGAAACAGAATGTTAAACAAAAAGTCCTAACACCACAAGTGGACAGTTATTTTACCCCAATTACTGTTTAGTCCCAGAGGTTTCAAAGACACATGTCCATGATGGTACTCCTTTGCCCCTCCAAACCTGAGGCAGGCACCCTGCAGAGTCATCTTTCTTTTCCATCTTCTCTTTGCTTCTCTATTCAAACATTCTGAGCTGCTCAGCTTCTCCGAGTTTCTTTAAACATTTTAACAAATACTGATGCAAAAATCAAAATCCCTGGCTTTCCCTGGCACCAGCTTTCCAGCAAGCTTCCATGCCATCTTGCTGCAATTCCACACACTTCTTTACCAGGCCCACCTTTGGCAGTGTCTGGCCAAATTCACTAGGCCTGCCCTGACCAGCTTTAGATAACTTCTGGTCTGGCATTCAGGGATCTAACTCCACACCAGCTACTCTTCTGCTGGCCACTCTCCCACCATGGCTCCTCACCACGAGAGGAGCTCCTCTACCCAGCCTGGGCTCTCAGGCTGCTCTTTACCACCCTGCCATTATTGTCTCCCTCCTACCTCTCTCTTGTTCGTCTTTTTCATGCTTCTCATTTTCTCTTGCAGGTCTTTGTCTCAGACCCCACCTACCAGGGCAGTATGACACCCAATACAATTTTCAACTATGTTACTACCAGGGACCCTGGATTTTCATCCAGCCAAGTCACCCTGTATCAGAACTGATTCAAAACTTCAGGATTTCTGAATGGTGTGGAGGGTCCAGCATGAGTTTATATTTGCTCCATCTGTGTAAGACTGAGATGATTTTTTCCAGAAGTCACCAGCTTTTTGACTATTGAAACAGACAAAGGGAATTAGAATCCAGAATTTAGATTTTGCCAACAGTTAGAGGAAGGGGGAAATAGACAAATCCGGTGATCAGAAGTGAGGTTGGACTGACTAGGGAAAGGAGACCAGGAGGACCTGCTAGAGCAGGAAAAGGTACAAGATCATGGATCTAGAGCTCCAGTGTCTCAAAGGGCAGCCTTTGTGCAAATGAGATTTGGGAAAACCTGAAGGACTGGAGGTTGGGTCAGCGATGAAAAGTAGAATTTTGCAGTGGTAATGATAGTGAAACTATTTTAGAAAACAGAATAATATGTCATTAGTGTGAATAAGACAGTTGTTCCAGTCAGGGGAAGTTTCTAAACAGTTCTACACTAGGTAAACAGTTCCACTAGGAGACAAAAGTGATTTGAAGCTTGTTCTTATGATAGGATAGGCAAGTCTTTATTTTGAACATGAAAAAGACATTTCTATAAGCAACATTGTATTTACTGGGAGAGCAAATGTGCTAAACCAAATGGGCAGGCTGTTGTTGAATATATACATAATGACCTTAGGACAAACTGTGGCCTTAAGAAAGAGTCAAGATTAGTTTGAGGCAGCAGGTAAAAGATTCAGGTAAGACACTGAACAGTACAGGGAAACTATCTATTGTGGTAGGGGAGAGAGAAAACTAGGAACCACATGGAAATAAGAGTGTGAAAACTTCAAAAATTCAGAGAAGAAATATATTTGGGGAGTGTTTATCAAGAACAAAAAGCCTGAGTGGCATTTGGGAAGTGAGGGATTATTCAAGCCTCTTAATTGGAAATTGTTGGAAAATTTGTTCTTATAACAACAAAATTTTGAAGCCCAGGTCGGGTTAAGGTACAGAGAAGATGGTACAGAGTAGCTGTCCCACAAATCCTGGTGGTATAGATTTCATTTTAGGCAGGAACATATCTCAGTGAAGTATTTTGTTACCCTAATTTAAGAAACTTGCGTTTGTCAGCATATCCTACGTATATTACATATCCTATATATTACAGAGCAAAGTAAAGATTACATTAATATGTTCTTTATAGTTCACTAAGTTTCTTTCCCCAAACTAACATATTTTCTTTATTTTTATCTATATGGATTTTATTTCTATAGAACATATTGGCCAGACTTGGATGGGAAAATAAGAGAAGCAGTAGTTTTGCGAAGTGTTAAAGTTCGACTCCTCATAAGTTTCTGGAAGGAAACCGACCCCCTTACATTTAACTTTATTTCATCTCTTAAAGCTATTTGCACTGAAGTAGTCAACTGCAGTTTGAAAGTTGTAAGTATTATCCTTACTGTGTTATTAATAAAAATATGTTTATTCTTATCACATATCTATCAATACTCTAAGCATATATACATGCATAAACTTTCAGTAAGAACCAGGACAACAATCTTTGATAGTGAGACATCAAAAAATAGGTGAGACAATTTTCCAATATGATTACATCTTAACAAAGGAAGAAAAGTCACGTTTTCTGGTTTCCTCACAATTTAAACTTCTTTACATGCACTTTATCTTATATCTTCTCTGCTTTGATAGAACTGCCTCCTCACCATCTATCCTTATTTGTGTGACTCTACAATTTCTTAAAGTCCCCTAGCCTGAGATTCTGTACCTGCTCCATACAGTCTAGATTCCCGTACTGTGGGCCATGTGTTCATTTGTTTATGACCATCTCCAGGGATGTGAGATTAGGAAATGCTAATATTTTAAATGTACTCTTTAGCTCTTCTTTTCCATTTGTCTGGTGTTCATATCTGTTGCCCTCTCCCTTCTCTGGCCTCTGTACATGTTGCTTCCACTACCTACTATAGTCTTCTCTTTGCCTTGCCTGGTTATTAATTGCTCACTCATCCTTTAGGTATCAATTGAAGTCATTCAACAAATGCACAGTGTGACTCTACTTTGTGCTGGGCCCTTTTCTATGGCAGGGGATTGCGCACCACACAGCATTTAGCAACCCAGGTTGATAGACACCACCAAAATTTTGGCATATGGTGTCTAATACAGCCCTGAACCTCCATATCCCAAAGTCAAACAGGGGAAAAGAGAAATAAAAAATAAGCAATATAGGTTAAATAGTGTACTTGCTTTAATGTCCATCCCACTGCCCAGCTATCACTTACCTGTAGGCTTTAGATTTATCAATTGTTTTGTCACTGCATGTCACGAACTTCCAACTTTCCCATCCTGTAATACCAGTTTATTTGCTGCCTACTGTCTATTTGATAAATTATTACTACATCATTAGTAGGGCTTGAACATCTGCTATATAGGAAAACTCCACTCACAATACACATAGCGAGTGCTTGCTGTTTTTAAAGTAAGTAAAGGAGTTTGTTATATTCCTGAGATATACAATTGACCAGATACTGTTCTTTATAGTTACTTCATATTTTCAACACCATTATGAGGTGAGCATTTTTCCCATTTTATAGCTGTGAGAAATATCTGAAGTGTTTAGAAAGACTAAGTAACCTTTCTCAAGGACAAATATGTTTGGTGTGGAGAAAGAACAAATACTACTTTTCTACTCTGGAGCCTGAGATTTTAAACATTGACCCAGGAAACACTGCAAAAAGAACAGATCATTATGTTACAAATTTCTTTTTTGTCAGTCCCGTCTCTAGTCAAAAACACCATATACTGCACGTGTTCAAGGCTGTTAAGAAACTACACATTTGAATATTATCCTGATAATCAACAAAATCATCAGATAAAATTTTAATTAATTCATTTTTCCCATTAAAAATGTTGAAGTTAAACTTGTTAGCAATTTAAATATTAAAAATATCTAAAATTTGCTCTTTAAAAAGAGTAATATTCCTCCCGTATATTTTCATCTTGATCTTTCTAGCATTCCTGTAATGTTGATGGAAAAAAGAAATCCTTGTCTCTATCTATGTGATTTTTTTTTAAATGGGCAGATATATGCATGACTGTGGGTATATAAATCAATATAAGTATTGAAAATAAAACAAGTTTGTGATTAAAATTTTCCAGATATTTGCAAGTAAACTAATAAGTTGGATCAGGGTATCTGCTATGGTTTAAAATCAGATATCAGGTTTTAGAAGAAAGGCTTCCTGGCACCAGGAACCCAGGCAGAGAAGTAAGCAGCAGTAGTCAGTGTTTAGTACTTTCCCATGGACAAGAGATCATTGAGAATTCTTTCCACTCTGGAATGGGATAACATTTCCCAGGCAACTGAAATGGCATTTGGGGTTCCAGGAGAAATCAAGTTCACCATCTTATTCCCGGTGCCTAGCATGATGGGTTGCACAAAAAGTTCAAGACATGTTGAATGAATGGATGAACAAATGAATGAGGTTTAAAAATGGAGCTAATAAACACAGAATACTAAGAAAGTTTCTGAGACTATGAGTGGAATGAACATAAGCCAGAACAATGCCCTCATCACAGACATGGTAAGCATGGAGTCATTTAATCAATTTTTGTGAGGGTTTGTTGTAGAGGATGATTAAGTGAGGAGTCATACATTCAAAAATTCAGTATGCTTGCCATCAGCGCAGTGCCATTGTCAAGCTTTTTGGAATAGCATGCTCTAAAACATAGGTTTTATTATTATTTAGACATGATAAGGCCAACAGATCAGAGCTCAGTCACTGGAAAGACAGCTTGTTAGATTCACACATCTCAAGAGGGGGGATATGTCATGCCATCAGAGGAGAGGCATGTGGAAATGAGTCCTCAAGGAGGCATAAGTGCACATGGGTTACCAAGGAGGCAGGAGAAAATGCAGGCAAGAACATTTGTTGTGATTTCCATGGGGAGGAGCAATTTGGGTGTGTTTGATTTAATACTTTCAGTGAGCTGGAATGTAGGGACTGTCCCTACTGGTGGGGTGTCTGGCTTTGTGGTGATAAGACAGGTGGACAGTGATTCAGAATGTAGGACTCCATAAATGTTCTGGGTTGGTTGGCAACCTATGAAAGATATGCTCATAGCAAGTTGTTTACTAGTCCAAGAATAAGATAATCCAAGAGAGGCAGCCTCTCCAAGTTCAGAAAGCCCCAGATGTCAGATCATCAGAGTTCAGACAATAAAAAATGTAACAGAAACAGCAGAACAAAGGGGAGAGCATCTTGGGTCTAAGACATTATTGAAATCTTCAATATGAAATTAAATATTAAACTTTCATTTAATACTTGCAAGAAATTACAAGGAAAATAGAAGTCATCATTTTAGTGTATAGCATTCACTCATGTTCTAAGAATCTAGGGTTTACTGCTGGAAATTTTATAAAACAGAATTCAATCATCATATCATATTCTATGCATCCAGATTAGATTAGGTGGGGGGGGGGGGAGTTATGGCCCTAACACAGTCTTTTCAAGAAAAGTTGGTATTGGGATGTTGCATAAAGCAAGTCTTCAAGAATTTGAAACACTATTGTTAAAACAATAACAACAACAGCAATGGCCTAAAAAAGAGGCATGGGTTCTCTATCCCAAAAGGATGACTTTCTCCTACCCTGGTTTTGTGGGTCTATATTCATGAGGGGCCCTCATTAAAAGAGACTACAACTCATCGAAGTTGTCCCATTTAGCTGGAGTTTTTTCTCTTTTGAGGGAGGGGTTTTAATTTTTTTTTTTATTTTGCAGTATCTTTGCTGTCATTTTTGAGGTGTCTTTGCTGTCACCTAAAGTGTATATTATGTCATATCTTAATAAGATATGACTTCTACTGTCATTTTATTTTCCACAATAAGCTGTTTCCTGTCTTTGGTTTTCAAGAGCAAATGGATTCTTAGTAATGCCTTGAACTGTGATGCTATTCCTGACTTAAATTAAAATGTATATTTTACTCTTTATTACTGGACTGTCATAACTTTACAGTAATATCTGCCTAAAAAGGAAATAATCAAAGCTTGTGGACAAGTGAGTGACTGCTCTGTAGTGGGCAGCAGTAATATTCACATGATCTGATGAACATATAACTATAATGTATGAGTACTCACAGGACATTAGGTGAGTTTATAGAGTGTGCAAAAGTTATCTGGGAGTCTGCCAAATCACCACAGATCTTACGGAAGACATGAAATGAGGGTATACCTATACCTATGGTAATATGGCTATGCAAGAATGCTCACCTCTCTCATGTAGTAGATAGTTCTTGGGTACACTATTGTACCCAAGATTTTTATCTGTACATTATTGGCTCAAGGGTTCTATAAAACATCAGCCTCTTGAATGAAAAAGTTTTCCACCCCTTTCAAGTTCTGCAGTTTAAGAGAATGACTAAGCAATTCTCATCACATGCCCAAACCAAATTTTTAACACTTAAATTTTAAAGTGATATTTCTATATCTAAATATCATCTTGTTTTTCTCTCTGTCATTTTTTCCCTCCAAGCACATATAATTTCACAGTTCCAGGACATTCCACAAATATTTGTTCTGAATAACAACAAACAGTCATAATAATAATAAATATTTTCAAATGTGGTGAACTTTGACCTTTGATGATGTCTTCCTATGAGCTCAGTCATAGTTTAAACCTAATCCAAGAATCTACAAATTTCAGTAGAATCCTCAGGCATAAGTTTGACAACTTCTGGTGTTAGCCCCTCTCTTTTAGTTCCTCAACCCTGGCCTTCAGTGAACTATAAAGATGCTTTTCATGTCACATTAAAACTGAATTTAGGATTCATGGTTTGAAGTTGTAATACATGTTAGCTGCTTAGGTATTTAAATGGAAAATATTTGTTCCTTTAACAAACATCTCTTTTCACCTTTGCAAATACCCAATTTAATCAGCCATTGACATGGATCTGCAGTCTTTATAATTTATGCAGCATATAAAAGCACTCATTTCAGTTCATTGGCATGCTTGACTGAGAGCACTTTGAGGCTGAACATCAAATGCCAGTGCACACTGATGAAAAAGACAATAAAAAGTAAACAATTTTTAGCTCACACCCTGATGAAAGGATGAATTTTGTGTTCATTATGTAGTTTAAAAGTGTTAATCATAAGTGTGATCGAGCATGTTAATTTTCTTTTATTTCACTTATATAGATTTAAGAACAAAAATAGCTTCATCTATATGAAATAACAATATGTGGTTGTAATAAACCAATATGGGGGATATTACTGATATTTGGATGATCAATTTTTGTGATACTCAACACTGTCAGCAGTTTTATCTATACATCTGTTTTACTTATTTTTTATCTTACAGAAATTTTTTGATCTGGAAAGAGAAAATGCTTGTGCCATAAAAGAACAAAAAAATAACACCTTTCCTAAATTAAACCGCAACAAATACATGGTGACGGATGGTGCAGCTTATATTGGTAGGTGACAGGGCTTATATTGGTATGACTTCTTAGGGAATCGTGTTGGACCATCTGGCATTGATCCAACTGTGCTTTTTCTCACTACACACCAAGGAATCAACATTCTGCAGGTGAATAAACATAAAGACTGAAGGCAAAGAGCTCTTTAGTAGACAATCCCCTCTATAGTTTGGTTCATACACTGGGAGATCATTAAGAGATATTTTTATAAATGTTTTGCAAAAATTTGTTGGTCAATTGCCTCACTTAATAGGAGAGGAGGTAAAAGGTTCAAAGGGGAGCACTAGCACTAGAAGGGGCTTGATCCCTACCCCAGTGCCAGAGTCAGCCTGTTGTAAGGAATAGAGAGGAAAACATTACGAAGCTTAATTCCAGAAATATGCTGTCTGGACAATGATCCCACCATTTTGTGTTTCTTAAATGACTGACTTTGGAGAATTTCCTTTAATTCTCTATATCTGCTTGCTCATCTGTAGTATGGAGTTAATAGTAGTTTCCACTTCATCAGGTGAAGTTGAAATGGAAAAATAAGCAATTCTCCTAATGCAGTTACATAGATGGTACATAGAGAGTACCCAATTCATGTTAACTATTATTATTAAGATTATAATAATCCAGATGTATAAAACTTATATACTAATTATTTGCTAACATCAAATTTATTCTCCTTTTCCATGATGTGCATGAACTGAGGGTACCTTGTACTCTCTAGCATAGTGGAAATTGCTATCTATAAAACAAAGGTGCACAAATCATACATCAGCTGCATGGTTATCAGTTGTGCAGATTAAGTGGCATTTTCAAAGCAGGAAAGAAAAAATTGAGTAATGACAGAATGTGTACTCTATTTTTTTTAATTCAGTGAATTCAGTTAGTGGGTAAAACTTAGGCCCTTTTAACTGTGTAAAACACTTTATTGTGTTCAATTCTATTAGCAACATTGTCAGTGGTGACTTTTAACACCTGGAATTTAGAAATTAAAAAATCTGGGCTGTAAAACATGAAATGACTTAAATATAAAATGTAAGAAACTAGGTCTAGAATCCAGGACATCCCAAGCCCTCATTCCCTCCAGTCCTTCAGAAGACACTGCCACCAGCCCCAGGTCAGTCTGAAGTTTTTGTTTTTTGGTTTTCTTTTTTCATTTTGAATAATTATGTGCCACATCAGTTGAATAAAGAGTTGTTATCTTTAAAAGGTGTCTATAATTCTGATTGTCCTAGAATGAAAATATTATATTATAGTTACTATCTCTTTTTATGAATCAAGATATGATTGGATTTTCCCCTATTAACCAGATTATAAAAAATAGAACAAAAGAAATTTCTTTTCAAATAAGTAACAAAGAAAGTCAAATTGTTTATTATTGGGAAATATAGTTTTGGCACAGTAGAATTTAGTGATTCAAATTTGAACATTTTACCTGTGATGTTTACACTAATTTAGGTCTGTGCATTCAGGGATGACTTGTACCTGTAAAATGGTCTCTTAATGATTGTGTCTTGCAGTTAGATAAACTTACCTTTGAACACAAGCACTAACACTGACAAATTGAAAGATGGTGGAAAGTTACATGTCTCTGAGCCTCTGTGAACTTATTCCCGTATTTGTAAAATGCAGATAATTCACCCCTCAGTGCTTATTGTATGAGGATTGAGACAAATATAAAAAGCTAACGTTCCTTCTCTGACAAGTCTATCTAGGTACTTAATATCAATCCCTATCTCTCTCCTTTTTTTCTATTATAGTGCATTTTTGAAATAGAAATTTTATTTGTGTACTCCCAGTGCTAAATCAATTAATTTTTAATAATTGACATATTAAGGGATATTTGAAGTAATATTTGAAAACTCCAGTTAGGAATTGCTACCAAAGCTTACTCACCAATAAGATCATCTGTAACCCACCACCATAGTCCACTGTGCTTTCTTCCTTCTATGTCCTTCCCCTCCCCCAAACACTGTCACTTATGATTCATTTCCATAGTCAACTTTCAAGAGTTAGTGTTTAAGCTGTCTTTAGCTGATCCTTAGTTTTATTGTTCTTTATCCTATATACTAGTGATACAATGCAGTACCTTTCTCCTAACTTACTTCACTTAGAATTATAGCTTTCAGTTTTACTCACATGCCACAAAGGCATGAGTTTGTCTTTTTTTGATCACTGTGTAACATACCATTATGTATATGTACCATATCTTCTTGATCACACATCTGTTTGGGGGCAGTTGGGTTGTTTTCCACAATTAGGCTATAGTAAATAGTGCTACAATGAGCATGGGAGTGCAAGTTTCCTTTGGAAGTAGTGTTTTTTACAAGTTCAGGTAGATGCCTGTGATTAGACATACTGAGTCATATGGCAGATCCATGTTTAATGTTTTGAGATATCTCCATACTGCTTTACATAAGGACTGGATAGTCTGCATTCCCACCTGCAGATAAAATGATTCTCTTTCCACTACATCCTCACCAGCACTGTTGCTCCTGGTCTTTTCCACATAAGCCATTCTAACAGGTATGAGGTGATACCTCATTGTGGTCTTCATTTGCATTTCCATGATAAGTGATGATGAACATTTTTTCATGTGCCTATTTTCAGTCTATGTGTCTTCTTTGGAAAAGTGCTGGTTAGTCCTTCTGCCCATTTTTGTTTGGGTTATTTGTTTTGTTATTGTTGAGTTGTGTATTTGTTCTTTTCCAATAGTGCATCTTTTCAGTTTAGTTACACTTTCTTTCATAGTGTAGAAGCTTCTTATTAGTTCCAGTTGTTTACATTCTCTTTTGTTTTCCTTCCTGTTTGAGCTAAATCCTTAAAAACATCATTAAAGCTTATATAGTGAAATATTTTGCCTATGCTTTCTTCGATGTATTTTATGGTTTCAGGTTTACATAGAAGTCTTTTTCCACCTTGAATTTATTTTTGTTTTTGATGTGTGATAGTGGTCTAATTTCTTTCTTTCTTTTCTTTCTTTCCTTTTTTTTTTTTCCAAACAGTATTTATGGAGAAAGTTATACTCTTTCCAGTGTTTGTTCTTGACTCCTTTGTCACATATTAGATATCATAGAAGTGTGGGTTCACACTGGGTTCTCCATTCAAATACAATTTGTTCTTAAGAAAAGTTTACAGCAAAATTGAGCAAATGGTACAAGATTTCCTTTTTATTCCCTGCCCCCATACATGCAGTTTTCCTCTTCCTCAACATTCCCCACCAGAGTGATAGATTTGTTGCAAACATTGCTATCATCCAATGTTCTTGCTTTAAATTAGAGTTCAGTCTTGGTGTCATACATTTTATGTATTTGGACAAGTATATATATATAAAGTGATCTGTATTCAGTATCAGTATGCTGAATAATATCATACTGATTCAAAAACCCCCAATTCTCTTTTTATCCCATCCTCACCCTTAGCCTCTGGAAACTGCTGTTTGTTTATTGTCTCCATAGTTTTATCTTTTACAAAATAGCATATTCTGGGACTAATGTACTAATTGTCCCCTTCAGATAGACTTATTTCACCTAGCAATGTGCATTTAAATTTCTCCTGTGTCTTTCAGTGTTGTTTAATGTTTAATGTTGATAGCTCTGTTTTTCAGTACTGAATAGAATTCCACTGTCTGTATATGTTTATTTGTTTACCTAATAAAGGACAGCTGGTAGTTCCCATGTTTTGGCAATTATAAATAAAGTTGCTATAAGCATCTATGTGCAGGCTTTTGTGTAAACATTCATTTCCATTCGGTTATTGCTAAGTCGCAAGTTAAGATTATGTATACCTTAGTGAGAAACTAAAAAATGTTTGTACCAATTTGCCCATAACAGCAATAAATGAGAGTTTCTGTCACTATATCTTTGTCAGCATTTGGTATTGTTTTTCTACTTTTTTTGTTTGTTTGTTTGTTTTCAATCACTAAATTTTATTTTATTTTTTATTGTTTTAATATTAAATAATCTATTTCTATATAAATTTCACAACTTTGTGAACTCTGGGCTTCACTTTCCCCTTCCTGACAGTTCCCACCCTATCCCACCCCACCCCCAAGTTGTGTACTTTAATTTGGTTGATTGATTGTTTTGACTTTTCTTCACAGCTTTTTGTTTATCTTTCCAAGTCTCATATAATAGTGAAACCATTTTTCTTTTTGACTTGTTTCTGCTAGTATGATTTCTTCTAAGTCCATCCATGTTATCATAAAAATCATCCAATTTGTCATTTTTAATTGATGAGTAATATTCCATTGTGTATATATACCACCTCTTTTTCATTCAGTCATCTGTTTTAAGATATTTCGGATGCTTCCATATCCTTGCAATTATAAATAGTGCTGCAGTAAACATCCAAGTACAGGTGTCCCTTTGTACCAGCATTGAGGTCTCCTTTGGGTAGATTTCTAAGAGATCAATTGCTGGGTCATATGGTAGTTTCATTTTCATTAATTTGAGGGCACCCCACACAGCTTTCCATAGAGGTTGGACTAGTTTACATTCCCACCAGCAATGTAAGAGTGTTCCCTTCTCTCCACATCCTCACCAGCTCTTGTTGTTACCCGTTATTTGCATGTGGACCATTCTTACTGGTATAAGGTGGTATTTCATTGTGGATTTGATTTGCATTTCTCTTATTGCTAGTGACATTGAGCAATTTTTCATGTGCCTGTTTTATTTCCTCTTTGGAGAAGTGTCTTTTGAGTTCTCCCCATTTTTTGAGGGGCTTCTTGTTTTGTTTTTGTTTAGTTGTGTCAGTTCCTTTTGGATCTTTGCTATTAAACCCTTATCACTCTTGTGGAGGGCAAATTTTTTTTCCCATTTCTTGGGCTTCTTTTAGTTTCTTGTTGTCTCTTTTGCTGCACAGAAGCTTTTTAGTTTGATGTAGTCCCATCTGTTTATGTTTGCCTTCATTTTTTTGTCATCTGTAGATATTTCCAGAAAGGGTTTTCTGAATTGTACTTCGTAAAGGGTTTTTCCCAAGTTTTCTTCTATGTATGTTATGGTTTCAGGTCTGACCTTTAAGTCATTTATCCATTTTGAGTTGGTTTTTGTACAACGTGTGAGGATGTTGTATTGGCCCATTTTTTTTTGCTGGTCTTAGTCCAATTTTCCCAGCGCCAATTATTGAAGAGGCTATTTTTATACCAATGTAAGTTTTCCCCTCCTTTGTCAAAGATTAGTTGACTATATGTGTGTGATTTTATTTCCAGGCACTCAATTTGTACCTTTGGTCTGATTGTCTGCTGTTGTATCAGTACCATGCTGTTTTAATTATTATGACTTTGTAGTATAAATGAAGTCTGGAATTGTTAGACCTCCATTCTCTCTTTTTTGGCCAGGAGGCTTTTTGATATTTGAGGTCTTTTGTTATTCCATACCAACTTCTGTAATTGTTTTTCTATCTCTTTAAAGAATGTCATTGGAATTTTTATAGGGATTGCATTGAATCTGTAGATTGCTTTTGATAGGATAGCCATTTTAATGATGTTAATTCTTCTAATCCATGAGCAGGGAATGTTTTCCATTTCTTATGTCTTCTTCTATCTCTTTTAGCAGCATTTTAAGTTTACTTTGTATAGATCTTTCATGTGTTTTGTTAGGTTTACTTCCAGGTTATTTAGTTGTTTTTGATGTGATGGTAAGAGATGGCTTTTTTTAATTCTTTTTATTTTTCTTCTTCTTCTTGGTTTTTTGCATATAGGAAAGCTACTGACTTCTGTGTGTTGATTTTGTATCCAGCTATTTTACTGAACTGGTTTATTATTTCAAGTAGTTTTTCTGTGGATTTTTTGGGTTCTCTCTATAGAGAATCATGTCATCTGCATAAAATGATAGCTTCAGCTCCTCTTTTCTTGTTTGATCCCCTTTTAAGTCTTGCCATATTGCCCTAACTAAAACTAACAGTACAATGTTAAAAAGTTGTGGGGAGAGTGGGCATCCTTGCCTTGTTCCAGAATTAATTGGAATGATTTTAATTTATCCTGTAGGCTTATCATAGATGGCTTTTATTATGTTGAGGTATGCTCCTTTAATCCCCAATTTTTCAAGGGCTTTTATTATGAATGGATGTTGGACTTTGTTGAATGCTTTCTCCATGTCTATTGATATGACCATGTGATTTTGTTTTTCTTCTTGTTGATGTGGTGGATTATGTTAATTGATTTCCAGATGTTGAACCATCCTTGTGCCCTTGAGATAAATCCCATTTGGTCATGGTGAATAATGTTTTTCATGCATTTTTGGATTCGATTTGCCGGGATTTTGTTTAAAATTTTTTGTCCATATTAATTAGGGAAATTGACCTATAGTTTTCTTTCTTGGTGCCAACTTTATTTGGTTTTGGCATGAGTGTGATGTTTGATTCATAGAGTGTGTTTGGCAGTTTTCCTTCTTTCTCAATTTTTTGGAAAAGTTTTAGTAGTGCAGGCATTATTTCTTCTTTGAATGTCTGGTAGAATTCATTAATAAAGCCATCTGGTCCTGGGCTCTTGTTTATATGTAGAGTTTTGATGACTGCTTCTATTTCATGCTTGTAATTGGTTTATTTAAGTTTTCTATATCTTCTTTGTTCAATTTTGGGTAGTTGTATCTTTCTAAGTTTCTGTCCATCTCATTCACGTTGTTGTATTTATTTCCATACAGTTGTTCATAGTAATCTCATTATGTTTTGGATTTATTTTGTACCTGTTGTAATTTCTCCTCTCTCATTTGTGATCATGTTTATTTGAATGTTCTCTCTCCTTTCCTTTGTGAACTTTGCGAGGGGTTTATCAATTTTATTTATTTTTTCAAAGAGCCAGCTTTTGGTTTTGTTGATCTACTGGATAGTGTTTTGGTTTCTAGATTATTTATTTCTTCTTTTATTTTTATATTTCTTGTCTTCTGCTGAGCTTTGGTGGTTTTTTGTTGTTGTTGTTGTTGCTCTTTTTCTAATTTTTTGATCTGGGAGATAAGGTTATTTCTTTGATTATTTTCTTGGTTTTTAAGATGGACCTGTATTGCTATGAACCTTCCTCTTAGGCATGCTTTTGCTGCATCCCTGATATTTTGGAATTCTGTGTCTTTGTTGTTTGTTTTGAAGTAGGTTTTAATTTCTTCTTTAATTTCTTCAATTACCCATTCTTCATTTAGTAGCATGTTGTTCAGTCTCCAGGTGTTGGATGCTCTTCTTGCTTTTTTTCATTGTTGATTTCTAGTTTGATACCTTTATGATCTGAGAAGAAAGTTGGTATTATTTTAATCTTTGTGTATTTATGCAAGTTTGCCTTGTGACCTAGTATGTGGTCAATTTTATAGAATGACCCATGTGCATTTGAAAAGGTGTATTCTTTTCCTTGTGAGTGTAGTGTCCTGTAGATACCTATTAGGTTCATTTTGTCTAGGTTTTCTTTTAAGGCTTTTGTGTCATTGTGTAGCTTTTGGGATTTTTTTACCTGTCCTGTTGAGAGTGGGATGTTAAGTCTCCTTCTACATATGTATTTTCACCAATATTTGTGTTCAGTTCTCTTAGTATATGTCTTATGAATCTTGGCACTCCCTCATTTGGTGAGCATATGTTGATAATTGTTATGTCTTTTTGTTGAGTTGACCCTTGAACCATTAGGTAGTGACCTTTGTCACTTTTTTTTTTATTTTGAGATCTGCTTTGTATGCTATAAGAATAACTACCCCTGTCTTTTTGGGGGGCCCATTTGTTTGTAGAATTGTTTTCCATCCTTTTGCCTTCCATTGATGCTTATCTTTTTGAATCAGATGTGTTTCTTGGAAGCAGCAGAATGTTGACCCAGGTCTGTCTTTTAATCCAGTCTGCAACTCTGATCTTTTGACTGATGAGTTTAGCTCATTGATATTTAAAGTAATTATTGATGTTTGAAGTTCTCGCATTGGGTTGCTGGTGGTCATTTGGGGTTATTTTATTTTATTATTCTTTCTTTTTATTCTCCTGTGGGTTTTAGTCTTAGGGCTTCCTGCAGAAGTTCTTGGAGTGGGGGTTTGGTGGTAGCAAATTTCTGGAGGCTTGCTTTGTCTGAGAAGGTTCTAATTTTTGCTTCAGAAAGAAAGGACAGTGTTACTGGGTAGAGTATTCTTGGCTCGGACTTTTTTCTTGGAGTGTTTTGAAGATGTGCTCCCATTCTCTCCTTGCTAGGAGTGTCTCTTCTGAGAAATCTGAAGTCAGTCTAATGGGTTTTCCTTTGTAAGTTATCTGTTTCCTTTCTCTTGTTATTCTCATAATTTTTCCTTTATCTTTGGCTCTTGAAAGTGTTACTATAATGTGTCTTGCTGTGTTTTTTCTTTCATTAAAGTAGATTGGTGTCCTTTTAGCTTCCTGTATGTCTATTTTCATTTCTTCAGATTTTGGAAATTCTCTTCCATTAATTTCATTGAAAACCCTTTCAGAACTTATTTAATTAATAAAGTCACAGATCATTGCCTTTGGTATTTAAAAAGTCACCATCAAACCTAAGGTCATATAGTTTTTATCACATGCTACTTTCTAGTAGCGTAGAGCACTACAATGAGTTAATTTTTGTGAAGCATGTAAAATCTTTTCTAGGTTCTTTTTTTTTCAAGTTGATGTCCAGTCATTTCAACATCTTTTGTTGAAATGATTGTTTTTATTCATTTGTTTCATTGCAAGAGCAGGTAATTATAGTTAGTGGGTTTGTTTCTGGGTTATTATAATATTTTA